>CM065712.1:29412664-29425164 GCA_017654935.2 Phymorhynchus buccinoides
AACACGTGGATGAAGGGGTGGAGATAGAAACAGGTACAGATTCACAGTGCTGGAAGGTGATGAAGTGAGGAGGTAATGTGGCCGATGAAGCAGGAGACACAGGAAGTTGAGTGTTGGCACAGGAGTGGAGTCCGTCATGGTCGTCAGGAGCAGGCAGAGAGTGGAAGGATGCAAACATCTAGATGGTGAGGGTTGAGTGAGTTTGTCGTGATGAAGTTGATGGCAAGCGCGCAGATAAATTGGCACACTTGCCCGGGGTTTGTTTTTACGGGGGTATAATCTTTTTTCTGGGTAGAGACAACGACCCGAGGCCAAGTATGTCGAAGCTGTGAGTATGGAATGAGCTTGCAGGCGAGCCCAATGGAATCGCCAACAGCTCAGGCGCGAGTACTTGATGGCGCGCGCAGTCTTGGATTGGGTTAGGCCTAGCACATTCTCCTGTCTGATGGCATGGTTGCTGGTGGTTCAGTTTTTTGGAATCGCGCGGTAGCAATGACAGGAGCATGGAAAGTGGCTGTTCTTGCCTGGCTGAATAAACTGCTGGAACAGGCAAACAGCTGTCGTTGGACAAATGTCTGTGCCGGCAGAGTCAAATGGCAGCTCTTGCCAACAAAAAATATGAAGAAAAAAGATTCTAAGCTCGATGGAAAACAAAGCCCATGGAAATAAGAAGTCCCCATGATGAACTATCATGTATCAGTATGGAGAACAAGCACGCCTAGAACACAGCAAACAGAGACAAAAAGCCGGGAGGGCTCTATCACTCGACCGATGGCAAGCGGACCTCGACCGCCAACACCGCCACACAAGCATGCACGCACGCACGCACGCTGCACACACGCACAGCGCGCACGACATTCACACACACAACACACTCACAACAAATACACACAGAAACGCATGCACCACACAAAGCACCAACACACACATCAACACCCACACACACACACACCACACCACAAACACAAACGACACGAACACACAGTAGCTAAGGCCTAAGGTGAGGAAGTCTACACCAAGTCATACCAACAACAACGCTGTCAAATTTTTTACCCATACACCACAGACTCCTGTCTTGGTCAGAACAGCCCCCAGGCCAACATGCCCGGGTCACTGGGTCAGAGTCACCAGTCGTCTCCACTGTCCACCCTTGTTCCTCCCAACACCCAACCATCCCCACACTATCGTCAATAACACGCTACGTAAACATTCCTTCCCGGACCATTCTGCACACACTGTTCAGGATACCTGATGTCCTGGGCATATTTGTGGGTGGCTTGGCCATAACTGACCCTCTATCCTGTGCACCGGTTTTATCCCGGTCACCCCAGGACGTGGTTGTCCACATCAAGCAAGATGCTCCATGGTGACTGCAGTCCTGGCAGCCTGGTGCTTGTCAGTGACGATTTCTCACACTTCACCCACGGTTCGGGTCAGCACTTACAGTGGCCAGCAGGACCGTGCTTCCTTCCTTACACTTACCAGTTTAAGTGTCCGTCTATCAGTCCCCTGCTATGATCCATAATACAGCCGAACGTCTTTAATCTGTGGCTCACGGTCGTTTCTTCGTCACACTGATCAGATAGATAGCTTGGTGCATGTTGTCACGGAGCCAGGCCGTCCGACAATAGAGCCCAGGGCGTGTGTTGGTTTTCCTTACATCTACAGAGTCAGACACCGTGTTGGTGGAGTCGCCCCCATCACCTTCACCTTTTGGTATTGTAAAGTCCGTCCCTGACGATCCTGTCATCGGCAGACATACAATGGCGCTGAGCCCTGGTTTTCTTCTCCCGGTCGCCTTTCTCTGCTGCGGCACGGAACAGTCGTCTGGTGTCCACCGCCATGACGTCCGCAATAGCAAGGTGAAGATGGGTGGGGTGGGATGACTGCTGACAGTTGACGCTGAGTGGGGAGAGGGGTGAGGGAGGGGTGGCTGCTGACAGGTTGACCTGAGTGGGGAGCTGGGTGGGGGAGGTGTTGGCCGCTGACTATGTTGACCCTGAAGTGGGGAGAAGGTTGGGTGGGGTGTGGCTTACTGGCAGTTGACCTGAAGTGAATGTGCGATGAAGGAGTGGGTGGGGTGTCCCGTTGGTGGAGAGAAAGTTCATCTGTCCATCTGTGAAAAATTAACCATCAATCATCATCATCATCGTTATGACTCAATACAATCCAATCATCAATCAAATCTAATCAACATCAACATCATCAGCATTACATCATCATGATCATCATCATCATCCCCATCGTCATTATCAATCAATCAATCAATCAATCAATATTATCAGATACACATCGTCACCACACCACCACTCCCTCACCATAATCCATCTTATTACCAGAGCTGAACAATTCGACATATCCCACTGATCTATTAAATATAACAACGTTCAAAAAAAGGTATGTGTACACGTTTTTTAAAAAAATCATTCTTTCGCCCATGGCAACACAGTGATATGCAAGTTGATCTTATGACTGGCTATCACTGTTTTGCCCTGAGTAGGAGGGGGAAATGTTACATGTATTGATATTTTCCTGTATAGTATGTAATGTCACGGGGAAAATTCGGAATCTTCCCGGGGAAAATTGAATTCTGTTATTTTTTCCCGAATTGTCTCGGTATAATTATATTTCTGGATTTCCCCAGGATAATTCAGACATTTTCCCAAGCTTACAACGAAGTTGACGAATTGTGTGTGAGAGAGACAAACTTGAAATGTTTAATGTTGATGAACTGACTAACAATAATAATCAAAACGGATATTTAGATAGCGATTTTTATCGAGCACAAGTCGCTTTAATACATCGTTTGAAACACTCACAGGATACACGCACACACACGCAAAACATACACACACGCACGCACGTAAGCATTACATCTCAAGAATGATTCGTATGTTAGCAAACAAAGTAATAATTATATAAATGATAATGATAATATAGATAAGAACAATAATATCCAAATGATTCTTATGCATGTCCGTATAGAATATAACATTCAATATAACAAAATCCAAACATATACAACATATCATAACACATGTTAATAAATTATCTTACTCCATCATAGCCTACTCACTTATGCCCGTATCACACCCGGCACTCACATACGCACGCACGAACACACAGGCCCGCACTCAACGCATGCGCGCGCGCTGCGACACACACACACACACAGGCGCGCGACCTATTATAACTAAAAGAGAGAGAGACCCCTGGAACATGGGACTTTTATTCATAAAGGTTCTTTTGGCGCTCCTGTGAAGGGGGTAACATAAATGTATGAAATGAAACAATGACAATTACTTGGAAAATACGCGAAAACTATAACATCATAACCTCATCATTGAATGCTTTTTCATAAAAACATATGACAACTTCGTATTATTTTTATATCTATTAAAAACTAAACAATATTGCAATAAGAGTAGAGAGATAGAGATAGAGATAGAGAGAGAGAGAGAGCAGAGAGTGAGAGAGAGGAGAGATAGAGAGAGAGAGAGGAGATTGGATTTTTATTGCCATTAGCATACATAAGCCTTTATGCAGGGGATACTGTCAAATAGCACAGAGCGTTTAGTGCAATAGAGAAAAATCAGTCTATTCTTAGTGAGAAATCAATAATGCAAAAAAGACCACTATTTAGAAATAAATACAATAGACTTAAATAATTCCCCGAGAGAGGATGACAAGATAGAGGAGCAGATAGAGAGAGAGAGAGAGAGATTAGAGCGAGAGAGAGAGAGAGAGAGAGAGAGAGATAGAGAGAGAGATTTTTTTATTGTCTGCGTAGTGTTAAGCGAGCAATACTACATTGTGACTCATTTCATACAGATTAATCGATGGGCAAGAACAGACAAGTAACGGCAGCGAGGTAATGAATAGAATATGCCCTCGCACGATTTTCATGTCCTGTCCTTTTCGTTATTCCAATTACACACTCATACGCCTTCACCAAAAGCTTATGGAACACCTGCAAAGAACTCGTTGTGAGTTTATCGCTAAATCGGATACAATTTGGATACACTATTTCCATTTGATGGAGTCATTTACAATAAAAGCATCTCGTTCTTACCTGTATTGTGATGTGGAATTATTCGACGTATGCTACGTACACATCCATATTGATAATTAGTAGGCCTATGTTTTTGTGCACGAGCTCTAATGTAAATTTATTGTGATCACTACCAAATAATTTGGACTCTAAATGTTTTGTCAATTGTATTAGATGCGTTCTCTCTGCCATGCTGATTGGGACAATTCGGATCTTTCCCACATTTTCCCGGGATTCCAAATTTCCCCTGTGACATTAACATACAGTTATTGGGGATGGCACCAATAGTGAGGCCAAGAGATGAGTAATTACGCAATTGAAAAAGGTAATTACCTCTTTTACCGAAGAGGAGTTTGGGATTTTTTGTATTCTTTGAACTTGACGCGCTACCTTGCACCTCCATCTAAAGTAAAAACCTTATACTTAATTACAACCTTTTGGCAGCTTTCCGGGGGAGCTGGTTTGAATTTATCCCTCAGTCATTTCCACTCAAGGTTATTATGACAACCGTGAACATTTGCTATTATGAAAAACTGTTACAGTCCAAACAATGCCCTATTAATGGTGTATATTCGTCTATCTTTACTACACTGCATACTGTTTACTGTTTAAATGTAAGACTCATGCAAGAACGACACCCTGCACAATTCACCATAGTTAAACTCAAATGTAGTTCATGATCATATTTTCATTATTCTCTCTCTCTCTCTCATCTCTCTCTCTCCTCTCTATCTCTCTCTCTCTCTCGTCCCTCTCTCTCTCGCCTCTCTTGTCTCTCTCTCGTGCTCTCTCTTCTCCCTCCCTCCTCTCTCTCCTCTCTTCCCTCCTCCCTCTCTTTATCATTTTGTATCCTCCTCGTCCCTTCTCACTGACCTGCAGGGTGCAACATCCTGGTCTCAGTTGTGTCCTACCATCCGCAGAACATCCTGGTTCCCGGCAGTGACGACCATGCATCACGTGAACGCAGACATTTCTCCAGATATTCCATCTTGACCGTCATGGGGACGTCAGAATCCCTGACTGGATAACGTAAGTGCCCTGGTCCCTTTACGGGTGACGCCCAAACGATGCAGGGTGATTCTGGTAGCCGTCAATTTCTGTTCGTCTGTGTGGACCTGATGGCAACAACTCATGAGCAAAATTCATAATCTTGTAGGATGTTCTTGTCGCCAGCTTGTCGGCTGATGCCTTCTGATACTGGGTCATCTGATCCTCGTCCAGTCATTCCACTCACTAATGCCATCTCTTGACTGTCCTGTGACTGGGAAAGAGCAGGACTTACGAATGCTGGATTCTATGGACGTGATAGAAGATGACCTGGGCCTGGTGTGGATGTGGCAGGGGGCACCTAAGAAGGTTCTGTACAGCCTGATACCCGCTGTAAGACTTGTCCTTTGCAACTTCGACTCTTGCCAATGGTTGATGAGCAGTTATGTCACAATAATACTCCTGACATCCAGTAACAGACTTTTCTCAGCCAGACGTTGGGGCAGATCAGACTGAACATCGTATGTTTCTTCGCTCTTGCTGGACAGGGTCTCCACACAGGATTAGTCCCCGGCTGATGGATCCGAACTGCTGACGGTCACTCTCCGGGGAGGTTCAGCTGGTGACCAACACTGCTGACAATAGAGGTGCTGGTCCCGCGCTCTTCCATCAGTCCGTGGAGGACATTTCCTAGCAGATGACGTGTGTCCACGTTGAGGGCCACAGTACCCCAGACACAGGGACCCACACTGGGGACAGTCCGAGGGTGACAGTCACCTGTTGCCCTGTCTGTGGTGAAGGAACGCCTCCAGTTGCCATGGTAGGTCTTGATCTGGCCAATAAAATGACAAAAGACTTATGTGTGTGAATGAGCAAGTTGATTGAATAAAGAAAAATAGGGGTGCCCACTTTCCACTCACTCTAACTACCTGTGATTTTCAAACTGTTAGGCAATAGGGCACTTTCACTCACTGTACCTGTGACTTTAATCTGTCAGGCAATTGATGAAACTCACATCAATGTACCTGTGATTCCATCAATACTGTCAGGCACATATGGCACTTGCACTTCACAGTACCTTGTTACTTCAAACTGTCAGGTCAGGCAATATGAACTTTCACTCCCTGTACCTTGTGACTTCAAACTGTCAGGCAAGATGGGACTTTCACTCAACTGCCCTGGACTTCAACTGTCATGCAATAGGAACTTCACTCACTGTACCTGTGACTTTCAAACGTCAGGCAATATTGACTTTCACTCACTGCACCGTGACTCAAACTGTCAGGCAGTAGGGAACTTTCACTCACTGTACCGTGATTCCAATCCCTGTCAGCAATAATGGCTTTCCCTCACTGTACCTTGATTCCATCAAGCTGTCGCAATATGAAATTTCAACTGTCACTGTACCTGTGATTCCATCACTGTCAGGCAATATGGAACTTTCAACTCACTGCACCTGTGACTTCAAACTGTCAGGCAATAGGGAAATTTCCCTCACTGTACCTTGATTCATCAAACCTGTCAGGCAATATGGAACTTTCACTCACCGATGCCACCGTGATTCCATCAACTTGGTCAGGCATGTAGAAATTTCACTCACTGCACCTGTGATTTCAAACTGTCAGGCAATATGGAAATTTCACTCACTGTACCTGTGATTCCATCAAACTGTCAGGCAATATGGAACTTTCACTCATTGTACCTGTGACTTCAAACTGATAGACAATATGGAACTTTCACTCAGTGTATCTGTGATTTCAAACTGTCAGGCAATATGGAACTTTCACTCACTGTGCCTGTGATTTCAAACTGTCAGGCAATATGGAAATTTCACTCACTGTACCTGTGATTCCATCAAACTGTCAGGCAATATAGAACTTTCACTCACTGTACCTGTGATTCCATCAAACTGTCAGGCAATATGGAACTTTCACTCACAGTACCTGTGATTTCAAACTGTCAGGCAATATGGAACTTTCACTCACTGTACCTGTGACTTCAAACTGTCAGGCAATATGGAACTTTCACTCACTGCACCTGTGACTTCAAACCGTCAGGCAATATGGAACTTTCACTCACTGTACCTGTGACTTCAAACTGTCAGGCAATATGGAACTTTCACTCAGTGTACCTGTGATTTCAAACTGTCAGGCAATATGGAACTTTCACTCACTGTGCCTGTGATTTCAAATTGTCAGGCAATATGGAACTTTCACTCACTGTGCCTGTGATTTCAAACTGTCAGGCAATATGGAACTTTCACTCACTATACCTGTGATTTCAAACTGTCAGGCAATATGGAACTTCCACTCACTGTGCCTGTGATTTCAAACTGTCAGGCAATATGGAACTTTCACTCACTGTGCCTGTGATTCCATCAAACTGTCAGGCAATATGGAACTTTCACTCACTGTACCTGTGATTTCAAACTGTCAGACAATATGGAACTTTCACTCACAGTACCTGTGATTTCAAACTGTCAGGCAATATGGAACTTTCACTCACTGTACCTGTGATTTCATCAAACTGTCAGACATTAATTATGGAACTTTCACTCACTGTACCTGTGATTCCATCAAACTGTCAGACAATATGGAACTTTCACTCACAGATACCTGTGATTTCAAAACTGTCAGGCAATATTGAACTTTCACTCACAGAACCTGTGATTTCATCAAACTGTCAGACAATAATGGAACTTTCACTCACAGTACCTGTAATTTCAATCTGTCAGGCAATATGGAACTTTCACTCACAGTACCTGTGGTTTCAAACAGTCAGGCAATACTGAATTTTCACTCACTGTACCTGTGATTTCATCAAACTGTCAGACAATATGGAACTTTCACTCACAGTACCTGTGATTTCAAACTGTCAGGCAATATGGAACTTTCACTCACAGTACCTGTGGTTTCGAACTGTCAGGCAATATGGAACTTTCACTCACTGTACCTGTGATTTCAAACTGTCAGACAATATGGAACTTTCACTCACAGTACCTGTGGTTTCGAACTGTCAGGCAATATGGAACTTTCACTCACAGTACCTGTGATTTCGAACTGTCAGACAATATGGAACTTTCACTCACTGTACCTGTGATTTCATCAAGCTGTCAGACAATATGGGACTTTCACTCACAGTACCTGTCATTTCGAACTGTCAGACAATATGGAACTTTCGCTCACAGTACCTGTGATTTCGAACTGTCAGACAATATGGAACTTTCACTCACAGTACCTGTGATATCGAACTGGTAGACAATTTGGAACATTCACTCACAGTACCTGTGGTTTCAAAACTGTCATGCACAATATGGAACTTTCACTCACAGTACCTGTCATTTCGAACTGTCAGACAATATGGAACTTTCACTCACTGTATCTGTGATTTCGAACTGGTAGACAACTCACAGCTGTTCCGTTGCACACAACGCTGAGCTGTTAAATGACTGAATCTAGAAATCTTAGATGAAAATACAACCAAGCATTTCCTTCTTTGAAATATTCGGACTGTATGTTCTTCGTAGTATTTTTTTTAATATATTTCTTCCATCAGATTTATGGCTAAAAAAATGTTTTTTTGTTGAACAGTACCATGCAACTTATTCAGTAAAAAATGTTTTTAAATAATGCGCTTTTTATCGCAAACATAAATAAAAATGCTCACGAGTGAAAGCTGACACGGGAAACAGAATATAGCTAATTATCTTATATACTATAGGCCTAACATCATTATTCTTGACTGTGTTTATGAAACGTTTCTCATGTAAAGTTGGCTTGAAAAAACATCCTGAAACTAAAAGTTCCCCCCGGAACAGCTGTGAACTCTGGAGGACATTTTGGGCTGGAAAACACCGCTTGTGGTTCACACAACCTACACGTTGCGGCCCTGTAGAGGAAGACGGGGTAAAACGCGCATGGGCGGGTAAGAAGCCCACCCCAATTATCTCATGAAATAAAAGAAAATTTCATTCAATTTTGCCCTTGACACGAATGCTAGACATTAACGATCTTCTCATGGGCAAAATGAGACTGAATTTGCTTCATTTCATGAGATAATTGTGGTGGGACTCTTACCCGCCCATGCGCTTTTTACAACGTCTTCCCTTACTCAAACGACTGATATCGTTGGTTGGCACAAGTCTGAGCTTGGGCCAACAGTAAGGCGAGACCTGTGAGATAATTAACTTTCTACAGCAATGGATAATCATAGTACAGCTTAGTCAGTTTGTGGAAGACAGTGACTCGCACTTACTAATTGGCTTTTGGGGACTCTCTCCCATGCCCATAGTCTAAACGTTCTCGTGGCTAAGAGAGTGGGGATGTACCCTGGCACGGCATCTCCACAATAACCAGATTCCAGCCCTCCGTTGAGTCACATACAAAACGACGTAGTGTCTCCCTTGGATCGCATTAATTTGTTTTATCATTTTCTAAAACATCGCCAAAAATCAAATGCACCTCGTACAAACATGTATGCAACATTTACCGAGTGAAAAATAAATCAGTATATTCTTTGGAGACTTCTTACTTTGAACGAGTGAGCCTCATAAAATTCACGATGTAAATGATCTAGTATCACAAAGCCACTCACGTTTTGATAGAATGAAAAATGGTGCTATACGTCCTCTCGGTCTGGAACAGACACATATGGGACATTTGTAAATACAAAGATGGTGGGAACAATACTGGAGGCAATGCCCGGAGGCAGTGCAACTACAGTAAAGTCCCGATGTTTTTTTTAACAATACAGACAGAGTGTAGCAGTAACCCACGCCTCGGTTAAACCTCATCGGCTATGGTACCGCCACAAGTATGAGTGATCAAAAAAGCATAATATAAACTATAAACATAAACATTTGTTTATTTAATGTTTGAATAAAGTGAGCTATGTGGTCGCCGCCATATTGAATGAAGCAAATTCGAAGATGATGAGTAGTTCCATTTAAAGAAGTAAAAAAACGAAAATAGGACACACTGGAGACAGTCTAAGGGAAGCAACTACAAGGGATTAACAGGAACAGCGAGTTATTTCCCTTTTACTGGGTTTCAAGACAGTCAAACCGTTAAAATAAGCCAGGAAGAGAAAAAACCTCCGACGTGACTCCAACAGATGGGAACAGTGCATGCCGGAACGACGTCTCCGATATGACTCCACTGAGTTAAAATGAAAGCGTTCTTTCCTGCTGTCTGGAATTCACCACAAGACACGATACAATGGCGTATAACAGCAATCTAGGAACCACTCACTACACTGGTCACGTGACACCCCCGGCAGAAGCAATAGAACTAAAAGGAGATCACACCACAGTCGTGTTGTTTGTTATTTTAGATTGATTAGCCAAGGTCGGGTCTCCAACTGTCTGTACCCTGATCTCCCTTGGAGTTGGTGTCCTCTTTTTATTATTCATTGACGGTTGATATCTGTGACGTCACGCCACGCCCATCAACGTCAGATAGGTTAAAAGGTACGCACGCACACGCAGTGGCGTAGGAATGGGGGGAGGGGCAGGGGTCGCCTCCCCCCCCCCCTCCCAGCTCAGAGCAGGGGGGCAGAAATGTGTTCCTGCCTCCCATAAAATTCGAGCAAGCCAGAAAGAGAAAAGGAGAAGAGAGAGAGATAGAGAGAAGAGGCTTGTATTAATAGGGACATAGTTGCATTATTTTTAGATTGTCTTATTAGCCCTCTACTTCATTCCAGAATGGTGAGGTTTTGTTATTTTTGTATCTTCTTTGCTGTTGTTTTGCTTCTGCCCTCACAGTATCATGAGAACCGCTGCAGAAAATCTCTTCAAATGTTGTAGGTAGTATATCAGTGGCAGCTGCCCCCCTTCCCACTGGCTCAGAGGAGGGGGGGCGGACATGCTCCCCCCCCACCCCCCTAAAATGAGAGAGAGAGGCTCCATGTTTTATATTTATATGATGAAATTTCTTTAAAATCCTAATGCTAAAATTAAAGGCTGTTCTTAAGTGCCGGTGTCTTCTTGTTTCTTCTGCACCCCCCCCCCCTCCCACCCCCCACCCCCCTCTCCAAATGCTCCCTGTGACTTTTGTAAAAACTGTGTTGCACCTCAATTCCTGCTTCTGTTGCTTCCATCTGTCCCTGTTTTGTCCTTCTTCAGTTCGTATGCTTGTGTGTTCGTATACGAACTTAAACTAAGCTCAAATTAATGGCTAGAGATTATCATATCGGTTTCTTTGAATAGAGTGGTCCAGAGTACTCGTCACCCCACCCCACACACCCTCTACGCCGCCAAATGGTTTTTATTAAAATATTGAACATGAATCTTTGTTGTAAGTCACTGTCTTGTTGAAGATGTGTTTTAGCCTAATTTGTCACTTGTGGGTTGACGATAACATTGATATCAGTCACTGTCTTGTTGAAGATGTGTTTTAGCCTAATTTGTCACTTTGGGTTGACGATATCATTGATATCAGTCACTGTCTTGTTGAAGATGTGTTTTAGCCTAATTTGTCACTTTGGGGCTGACAATGTCATTGATATCAGTCACTGTCTTGTTGAAGATGTGTTTTAGCCTAATTTGTCACTTGTGGGTTGACGATAACATTGATATCAGTCACTGTCTTGTTGAAGATGTGTTTTAGCCTAATTTGTCACTTGTGGGTTGACGATAACATTGATATCAGTCACTGTCTTGTTGAAGATGTGTTTTAGCCTAATTTGTCACTTTTGGGCTGACAATGTCATTGATGTCAGTCACTGTCTTGTTGAAGATGTGTTTTAGCCTAATTTGTCACTTTGGGTTGACGATGTCATTGATGTCAGTCACTGTCTTGTTGAAGATGTGTTTTAGCCTAATTTGTCACTTGTGGGTTGACGATAACATTGATATCAGTCACTGTCTTGTTGAAGATGTGTTTTAGCCTAATTTGTCACTTGTGGGTTGACGATAACATTGATATCAGTCACTGTCTTGTTGAAGATGTGTTTTAGCCTAATTTGTCACTTTTGGGCTGACAATGTCATTGATATCAGTCACTGTCTTGTTTTCATTCGTGTTCATTGTTGATTTTCGTGTTTTGCATTGTAAGTGTGTAGGGCTTGTCGCGTGCAAATTACCTGAACGATCTTAGACGGAAAAAGTGCTGTCTCTATAGGGGATTTGAAGAATGAAAATATCACTTTTTCCGTAAAAAAATTAACTAATATTTTATGTCCTGGATAGTACACTTGACACTTGGAGTGCAAGTGAAGTTATAGTGCGCGTGCACTACAACTGCACTTGTAGAGCTGCAAATTTGCACGAGCTGCAAATTTGCACGCGATATGGCTTATTTTTAGTTGTAGTTTGGCATTTATATGTGACCCAGCACCACGAAAGAGACATTAAGTGTCAAAATGACAATGCTGAGAAAATGGTACAGGTAGAAGCTTCAGACAATTCTCTTTCAAATAATATAATAAGAACCATTCTTGTAACCGTTTCCCGTGTTAGGGTTAT
>CM065712.1:29430164-29435164 GCA_017654935.2 Phymorhynchus buccinoides
ATTGACATGATAGAAACTATCGACCAAGGTGCCGGTAATCACGGGCGCGTTTTAATAAACAGTTAACACGGGTGTTAATGCAAAAAACAGTTAATTAGGATAATAAACTGCCAATCGTTTTTTGGCCAGTTTGGGCCAATTTACATTTTACTACCCGTGTTGACTCAGACGCACTCGTCACTACCGGGCCAGGTTGGTAAGGCAAAGGAGAGACTTCCTCCTCCAGAAGGTACCATCGTGGAATGGAACACAGGAGGAGGATGACTACCGGGCCAGGCTGGTAAGGCAAAGGAGAGACTTCCTCCTCCAGAAGGCACCATCGTGGAATGGAACACAGGAGGCTGGTGACTACCGGGCCAGGTTGGTAAGGCAAAGGAGAGACTTCCTCCTCCAGAAGGTACCATCGTGGAATGGAACACAGGAGGCTGGTGACTACCGGGCCAGGTTGGTAAGGCAAAGGAGAGACTTCCTCCTCCAGAAGGCACCATCGTGGAATGGAACGCAGGAGGAGGATGACTACCGGGCCAGGTTGGTAAGGCAAAGGAGAGACTTCCTCCTCCAGAAGGCACCATCGTGGAATGGAACACAGGAGGCTGGTGACTACCGGGCCAGGTTGGTAAGGCAAAGGAGAGACTTCCTCCTCCAGAAGGCACCATCGTGGAATGGAACACAGGAGGAGGATGACTACCGGGCCAGGTTGGTAAGGCAAAGGAGAGACTTCCTCCTCCAGAAGGCACCATCGTGGAATGGAACACAGGAGGAGGATGACTACCGGGCCAGGTTGGTAAGGCAAAGGAGAGACTTCCTCCTCCAGAAGGTACCATCGTGGAATGGAACACAGGAGGAGGAGGACTACCGGGCCAGGTTGGTAAGGCATAGGAGAGACTTCCTCCTCCAGAAGGCACCATCGTGGAATGGAACACAGGAGGAGGAGGACTACCGGGCCAGGTTGGTAAGGCATAGGAGAGACTTCCTCCTCCAGAAGGCACCATCGTGCAATGGAACACAGGAGGCTGGTGACTACCGGGCCAGGTTGGTAAGGCAAAGGAGAGACTTCCTCCTCCAGAAGGTACCATCGTGGAATGGAACACAGGAGGATGACTACCGGGCCAGGTTGGTAAGGCAAAGGAGAGACTTCCTCCTCCAGAAGGCACCATCGTGGAATGGAACACAGGAGGAGGAGGACTACCGGGCCAGGCTGGTAAGGCAAAGGAGAGACTTCCTCCTCCAGAAGGCACCATCGTGGAATGGAACACAGGAGGATGACTACCGGGCCAGGTTGGTAAGGCAAAGGAGAGACTTCCTCCTCCAGAAGGCACCATCGTGGAATGGAACACAGGAGGAGGATGACTACCGGGCCAGGTTGGTAAGGCAAAGGAGAGACTTCCTCCTCCAGACGGTACCATCGTGGAATGGAACACAGGAGGAGGAGGACTACCGGGCCAGGTTGGTAAGGCAAAGGAGAGACTTCCTCCTCCAGACGGTACCATCGTGGAATGGAACACAGGAGGAGGATGACTACCGGGCCAGGTTGGTAAGGCAAAGGAGAGACTTCCTCCTCCAGAAGGTACCATCGTGGAATGGAACACAGGAGGAGGATGACTACCGGGCCAGGTTGGTAAGGCAAAGGAGAGACTTCCTCCTCCAGAAGGTACCATCGTGGAATGGAACACAGGAGGCTGGTGACTACCGGGCCAGGTTGGTAAGACAAAGAAGGGACTTCCTCCTCCAGACGGTACCATCGTGGAATGGAACACAGGAGGAGGATGACTACCGGGCCAGGCTGGTAAGGCAAAGGAGAGACTTCCTCCTCCAGGAGGTACCATCGTGGAATGGAACACAGGAGGAGGATGCTACTTTCTAGCTTTACACCGACATCACGCAGCGTGAACTACTCAAAAGAATTCAAGGGCCATTCTCACGCTTGCTATGCTTTTTTTTCAAATTCAAATTGCTGCCATACGAACATTTTTTTGTATCAAATTTCATATGAACCTGTAAGATAATGTCCCAAGCAGTATGGTTTTTTTTGCAAATTATTCATTTGTTTTTCTTCTAAACGTGCTACACTAACCCGAAAAAGAAACGCAAAACCCCACGAAAACTCGCCTTCTTTTCATTTTATTATATGCCCATAGCTGAAAAAGCGGAAATGTGCAAGGTTAAAAAATTGCATGGCATGGTCAAGACATGTTCATGGTGAACACATTTCAGTCAGCTGAACAAACCAGTGAGTATTGATGGCTGCGTTACTGGGGTTAATTTCACCAGGAGACAAACGACAGAGGCTGACATAAAGATGGCGCTAGCTTGACTCCAGGAAAGCGTGGCTCTGTGAAAATCTGCAGACCAACTCAAAGGTGATCAAGGTGAATATTCACAGAGTCACGCTTTCCCAGAGCCAAGCTAGCGCCATCTTAATCTCAACCTCTGTCATTTGTCTCTTGGAGGCATGGTGAAATAAGGCCCAGTAACGCAGCCATGAATACTCACTGGTTTGTTCAGCTGACTGAAATGTGTTCACCATAAACATGTCTTGACCATGCAATGCATATTTTAGGGTGCACATTTTCAGCTAAGGGCATAAAACGGAATGCCAGTTTGGTGGATTGGGGGTTTCTTTCTCGAGTTAGTGTAGCGTGTTTGGACACGAAGCATCTGAATGATTTACAAAAACATGTTGTCTGAGACTTTGTCTTACAGGGTTCGTGTGAAATGTGGTGAGAAATGTTTGTATTTATGGCACACATTTTAATTTTAAAGACACATGTCAACTTGTGGGAGTGGCCCTTGGATTATTTTAAATCTAAATATGCGAAGCTGTGTGTGTGTGTGTGTGTGTGTGTGTGTGTGTGTGTGTGTGTGTGTGTTGCGTGTGCCGGTGTGCGTGCGTGTGGGCGTGTGTGCGTGCGCGTGTGTGAGTGTGTGTGTCTGTGTGTGTATGGTGTGTGTTTGTGTGTGTGTGTGTGTGTTCGGGATGAAACCATATTTAGCGTGGTTTTATCGCCGCCAAACTTTCACAGTATCCAGATGGATGATCCCGGGGTAACATAGGGTACATTACATTTTGCAACACGCTCCGTAATTAGCGTAATTAGAAAGCGAGTCGACCAGGCCAGTGGTTTCTACCCACTGCTTTTAACAAGTATAAGGCTAAATTTTCAACAGACAGCAGCATGATACAATAGCCTAATGCTTAAGTCATCGCGTACTGACACAAACGTTCCCGGTTCGAACCTGGCTCTGTCCCATTTTTTTTTTTTTTTTTTTTATCCGCGAAGCAAGTAGTAGCCGGCTAATAGTATATAAGTGCCTATACTAATATTGTCTATGATGAAACAGTTCAAGCTTGGAATCCCTATACATCATTGTTTGAGTAACTTATTAACAGGCACTTGTTACTTTAACTGGTCTTGTTGTGGGTGTTGTTTTTCCTCCTGCCAATATTTATATGGCTTACGTAAATTATGATTATGCAGTGCATTCTTCAATGCCCACTTTAACTTATCTGTATGTCTTTCTGTCGCTCGCTATCTTTCTCTCTGTCCGTCTTTCTTTTTTTTTGCTCTCTTAAAAAAAAAGAGAAAACATTGAATGTAACAGCAAATTTTATTTGTTTCTTTGAATGTATAATATGCATGTTATACAAAATGTGTTCGATGATGAAATGTGTTTATGCACGTTCAATGATTAAAAAAAAAGTTAATTACAAAAAACAAAATATTGTATGAGTGCCTATAATAATATTGTCTGAAGATAAAAAAAATAATATGTCATCATGATAATACGTAAACACACCGATTATACGCATTATACTCACGGTTATCTGCATTGTAACTATAATTGAAAGAAAGAAAACAAATCTGGAGCAGGTCACTTTCTGGTTACATGGATTCAAAAATGATTCAATGGATGCAATGGGGAATGGGGGTGAGGGTGGGTGGGTAGGAAATGAATGGGAGTGAGCTAGCTTTAGGCACACAGACGGAAATAAGAAAGCAGGGCAGTGTCTCCTCTGGCCCCCCCCCCCCTGCCTTGTCCCAACTACTTAACCTAGATCTTTTTCCTTCTGCGGGGACTGCTGATTTCCGCTTCCGCAACCTGGCCCAACGTGGGTGTGGCTGCGAGTGGGACTCAGAATGAGCATGCGTGCGAGACAAGCCACTTTACGGCCGAGCGATGGGACCAGCAAAACAAAAAAATCTTGCAGATATGTCGGAATATTTATGAAAAAAACAAAATATAATTTTTTTTAACGAACTTACTATGCATAATGAAAATGTGTTATACATTTTCAGTATGGCCTAGTAATGAGGATTGTCGAAGGCATTGGTGTCCTGAAGGGGTTAATAAATACTGCAGTCCTCGGGGGGGGGGGGGGGGGGGGGGGGGTACTGGGATAAACTGGTAACATGCGATGCGTACATAAAAGTCCATTTGGCCAAAAATTGAAACAAAGGTTGTTGGTTTTTTTCTTTTAAACGAAAAACATGTTACGGATAAGACAGCCTCCAAAAAAAAAGAATCTATTTACAAAAATAATAAGGGTCTCCTATAATCAAAACCCCTTCAGAGAGAAAACGATTGATAAATCTGGTGTTTATAGCAAAAATTATGAACATCCTCAGAATAATGAGACCATGACAATATCTTACGAGGAAAGTAGACCACTATCCGATTTCTTTGTTTTCCTCCATAGGCGAGAGAGAGAGAGAGAGAGGAGAGGAGAGAGAGGATAGAGAGAGAGAGAGAGAGAGAGAGAGAGAGAGCGAGAGAGAGGAGCAGAGAGAGAGAGAGAGAGAGAACAGAGGAGAGAGAGAGAGAGAGAGAGGGAGAGAGAGAGACAGAGTACAGAGAAGAGACCCAGAGAACAGGCAGAGACAAAGAGAGGGAGAGAGAGCGAGTTTGTAGAACTTGTGGATAGTCTGATCCTGGGTGAACTTTCTCTTCCAGCAACTATGGGAGAAAAAAACAACCACCACCCTTGCGATCTTCAGAAA
>CM065712.1:29436862-29441862 GCA_017654935.2 Phymorhynchus buccinoides
GACGCGCCACCTTGGACCAAAGAGAGAGACGAAAAAAAATTGCGGGGGGGGGCCACACAGAGTCCACACAGAGACGAAAATCGGGGACACACAGAGACGAAATTGGGGGACACGTAGAGACGAAAAGCAAATGGGGACACACAGAGACGAAATGGGGGACACGCCAAGACAGAGACGGCGAAATTGGGGGACACAAACCCCCCCCCAGGGGACAGACGAAATGGGGACACAAAAGAGACGAAATTGGGGCCACACCAGAGGACGAAATCGGGGAGAAGGGGACACACGGGACACACACGAGACGAATTGGGGATCACAGAGAGCGAAATTGGGGAACACACAGATACGAAATTTGGGGACACACAGAGAAGGGCGACAACACACAGAGACCAAAATTGGGGATACACAGAGACACGAAATTGGTGGATACCACGATTAGGAGACGAAATTGGGGAAAATTAGAGACGACAATGGGGATACCAGATGACGAAAATTGGGGATACACAGAGACGGAAATTGGCGGAAAAACATAGGAGACGAAACTTGGGGATACCCAGAGACGAAATTGGTGAAACACAGAGACGAAATTGGGGACACACAGAGACAAAATTGGGGAAACATAGAGACGAGAATTCGGGGACACCGTAGATAGTCTTAGACGACGAAATGGGGATACACCGAGTGAAATTGGGGACACACAGAGAGACGAAATGGGGACAACAGAGACAAAATGGGACCCACACAGGTCGAACTTGGGACACACAGAGAGAGACGAGAATTGGGGACACACAGAGACAAAATTGGGGACACACAGACAGAGACGAAAATTGGGGGACACACAGAGACGAAATGGGAGACCACTTAGAGACGAAATTGGGACACTTAGAGACGAAAATTGGGGCACGTAGAGACGGGGCAGAATGCTAAAACACCGCCCAAAACAGTTTTAGCTCGCCCCTTTCCAAAGTGCGTCAGCTGGCGAGAGATGGGTTCCAACTCCATTATAAAATAGGTTCTTGCGGTTCTTTTCATCCCGTGGCCTCGTTTCGATTCACATTTGCCATTTCTTGATGTGGATGGGTTTTTAAATACAAGTTTTAGGCCGGTGTGCGTGTACACACGTAAGCGGAGATTCTATGCGGAAACCCTGTGCGCAATCCTATAAATAAGTGGGAAACCAAAGAGGAAAGGAATTGTCACGTTGTCCAAGTTTCCCTAGAGTGCGTAAACTTTTTTATCCTGTTTTTTACCACTGTGTAGGGTTTTCCGTTTTACGGAACTTAAGTGTTTTGTCTAATGTGAACACGGCCTTCGCGGCCCGGCCTCCTATGCTCTTACCCCACACGGCATGCCACGCGCACAAGACGGCAGACCCACTAGTATGCGGTGAGAGATCCGACCGACTGTGACATTTGCTTCAGCATGATTCTCACGAAATTATACGCAGCTTCTTTGAATTCTCATGAAATCCTACTAAAACAAACGTGTAGCCAAAAAGTTATCAAGCTGTAATATTTGTCAGCATCATTCTCACGAAATTCTACTTGTCTCTTGAATCTCATCACGAAATCCTACTAAAATATAAACTTGAATCCAAAAAGTTTAAAACATTTGTAGTTCAGCATGCTTCTCACGAAATTCTACTGTTTCTTTTGAAATCTCATGAAAATCCTAATATTAAGCTGCAGCCAAAAAGTTATCAAGCTGTAATATTTTGTTCGCAATGATTCTCACGAAATTCTACTGCCTCTTGAAATCTACTGAAATACCTACTAAATTAAACTGTAGCACAAAGTTACCACAGCTTGTATATTTTGTTTCAGCATGTTCTCATGAAATTCTACTGCCCTTGAATCTCATGAAATCTACTAAATAAAACTGCAGCCAAAAAGTTATTAAGCTTAACATTTTGCTTCAGCCATGATTTTCTCACGAAAATATACTGTCCTCTTGAATCTCAAAAATCCTACTAAATAAACTGCATCAGTCAAAAAAGTTATCAAAGCTGTAATATTTGTCAGCATCATTCTAACGAAATTCTACTGTCTCTTGAATCTCATGAAATCCTATAAACTGCAGCCAAAAAGTTATCAGCTGTAATATTGTTCAGCATGATTTCTCACGCGAAATTTACTTTCTCTTTGAATCTCAAAAATCCTAATAAACTGCAAGCCAAAAAAGTTATCAAGCTGTACCATTGTGTCAGCATTATTCTCACGAAATTTTACGTCTCTTGAATCTATGAAAATCCACTAATAAACAGTAGCCACAAAGTTACCAACTGTTGTAACATTTGTTCAGCATGATTCTCACGAAAATTATACGGCCTCTTGAATCTATGAAATCCTACTAAAAACTGCTCAGCCAAAAAAGTTATCAAGACTGTAATGTTGTTTCAGCATCAGTACTCACGAATTCTAAGTTTCTTTGATCTCACAAAAATCCTACTAAATAAAACTGGCAGCCAAAAAGTTAAACATTTGTTCAGCATGATTTCCACGAATATCTTACTTGTCATCTTGAATTCATGAAATCCTACTAAACAAACTGTAGCCACAAATGTACCAAGCTGTACCATTTTGTTCAGCATGATTCTCAGAAATTCTTACTGTTTCTTGAATCTCCAAAATCCTACTAAATAAACTGCTAGCCAAAAAAGTTATCAAGCTGTAATATTTTTGTCAGCATGATTTCAAAATTCTACGGTTTCTTTGAATCTCACAAAATCCTACTAAATAAACTGCAGCCAAAAGTTAAAACATTTGTTCAGCATGATTCTCACGAAATTCTACTGTCCTTTGAAGCGCATGAATCTACTAAACAAACTGTAGCCACAAAATGTACCAAGCTGTAACATTTTGTTCAGCTGATTCTCACGAAATTCTACTGTTTCTTTGACATCTCATGAAATCCTACTAAAAAACTGCCGCAAAAAGTTTTAAAACATTTGTTCAGCATGATTCTCAGAACATTCGTATTGTTCTTTTGAACTCATGAAATCCTACTAAATAAACTGCAGCCAAAAACGTTTACCAAGCTGTAATATTTTGTTAAGCATGATTCTTCACGAAATGCTATCTGTCTCTTGAATCTCATGAAATCCTACTAAACTGAAGCCAAAACAGTGATTAACCCTTTCACCGCAGACATATTTCAGCCCAAACATTTCCATTTATTTACCTGGGTAGAGAAGGACATCCATCTGCAATATTGGGCATCTTCTGTGACATATCTAAAATAAGTTATATCCTTAGTCCCAAAACTAAGATCAATAGGGTCTTTGATAATAGACTACAATGTGATGCCTTGTGATCACGGCTGCGCTAATATGCGACTTGGTGATGTGATGAACGGGTTAAAAGCGTTAAGCGTTTGTTGCAGATACGAAGGGCTAAAGGTAACGAAATAAAAAACATAGGGCCAGCAAAAGAAAAAGAACGCTGACATACGCTCTCCAGGCGAACCACGGAGATGGCAAATAATGACCGGAGTCTGAGAACGGAGAGATCTCGAGGCGTATGGCACAAACAAGTCTGAAAGGATAGGAGGGAGCAAGATCGGGAGGCTATCGAAAGCAGAGGGTGGCACATTTGGATCGATACGGCTCGTACGGGAAGCCAGTGCAGCTCCCGCAAGAGGCTCTTGCCATGGTCGAACTTTGCGGTTTCTGGAGGACTATGCGTTTGCAGCAGGTCTGAGCTCTCTGCAGGTGTCGAGAAGCGTGTTTGGAGGACCAAAAAAAAAAAAAATTTCAATATTCCAGCGGGACAAAACAAAAATGCTTGACCTGAGCCTTTGGCCCGCCCATCGATGTAAGGAAAAGGACGGAAGAGGACCGATTCCGCGGAGCTCAAGATAGATGGGTCCTGCCACCAGTAGCTTATATGCGTCCTCCATTGAGCGTACAATCAGGACCGTTCTGCTAGTAGAAACCACGATCACCGTTTCTAACACGAATGTGTGGTAGAGACTGCGATCGGAGTGTCTACTACTGTAGCAGAAAAAACAACCCTGTGGTTATCTACCAGCCTGCCATTAGAACTGGAAATAAATGTGGATTAGGAAACCGCGATGCGCGATCGAAAGTTTGATAGTAAAGATTTTACAAGATGCTGTGTAAAGAGTGCGGGCTTTCATGTGGGTTGTGAAAGATGTGAGTTGCCTTTTTGTTGCTTTGGGCTTGTTATCCAAAAAATGACGTTAAAGTTCATATGTCGTCTTTCTGTCTGTCTGTACCGTTCGTAACGTCTGTCCTCTCGTCTCCTCTGTCGTTCTGTATGTTCGCTTATGATGGAGCTCCTGGTGATGATGATTTGTTGTCTTTCCTTGTTGAATCCCATTCCCCTCGACATCAGGGCAGGAAGGCATGGATCAGAAACTTGTGAACGTTGGAATTGTGTGTGAATCTGTCTGTCTATATTTCAGTCAGTCTGTCTGTATGTCTGTCTCTCTCTCTCTGAAGTTATGTTTGTTGTGCCGCAGCGTGCTGCACAGCTCGTGTGTGCATGTGTGTGTGAGTGTGTCGATGTGTGTGTGTGTGTGTGTGTCGGTATGTGTGTGTTTTGTGTATATTATTATTAATTTGATTTGCTTTATTATTATGTATATAGATATATATATTATTTTTTTTGATTTTATTATTATTTGTGTATATCATAGATATATATATTATTTGATTGGAATTATTTTCTCTCTCTCTCTCTCTCTCTTATATATATATATATTAAAAAACCGGTTTAACCACAAAAAGGGGGGGGAATTGAAGACGAAAAAAAAAAAACACCACACCATTAACGTTCTCGCTATATATAGTTTGCTGAATAATAAAACTTTTGTTGTGTCGAATATTAAGTTTGATGAAACATAAAACTTTTTTAATAACTTAACTTTAACTTTCAATGTATTCTGGTTCTGAAAAGGAATACAAAGAAAATATGTGCTGATTTACTTTTTCTCCCAATGGGGGTGGGTGGGGGTGGGGGGGGGAGATAGAGGGCGGG
>CM065712.1:29451862-29463199 GCA_017654935.2 Phymorhynchus buccinoides
CCTGGTGTTGCACTGCCTCCGGGCATTGCCTCCAGGATCGTTCCCACTATCTTTATATCTACTAATGTCCCATATATGTGTGTCTGTTTCAGACCGGAGGACGTTAAACGGATTTTCATTCACACAGAAGACTCGCTAAGTCTGTATTGTTAAAAATTCGGGACTTTCCTGGTGTTGCACTGCCTCCGGGCATTGCCTCCAGGATCGTCCCCACCATCTTTATTATTTACTAATGTCCCATATATGTGTCTGTTCCAGACCGGAGGAAGTTAAGCAGAATTTTATTCATGATAGAAGAAGAAATTTGGATTTGACGTCCTCCGGACCTGGCAAGGCACATACGGGACATTTATTTTTATAGAGTTGGGAAGAAAGAAAAAAAGAGGGGGGGTGGGGAGGGGGAAAGGGGGAAGGGGGGGGGGCAAAAGACTGTCAATCATTGCTCGATTACATAGATGCAACCTTGTCTCGGATACAAGGCGGCGCCTGTTTTTAAAAATTTTGACCCCCCCCCCAAAAAAAAAAAAAAAAAAAAAAAAAAAAAATCAAAGTTCAGGGGGAAAGAAGTGTTGAATTCTCACTTTACAAGCCTGGAATAAGCTTCAAATTGAGTATGATTTTGCTTTTTCTTCAGCTTCAGGGGGGGGGACGGGGGGGGGAGGGGGGCGGGGGGAGGGGGGGGGGAGGGGGGGGGGGGGAGGGGGGGGAGGGGGGGAGAGGGGGGGCAATGCCTCCCTGACCTCCCAGCCCTGTACCCTGCCAGGGGCCTGGGCGGCCCCTGGACCCCTGCCTTGCCTGTGTTTGGATTTTCTCCAGTTGCATGCATGCTATTGTCGTATGATATACTGTTCTAACTTTGAAAAACAATGTCGGGTTATTTCATTTTCATAGGAAGTGCGTTATGGGAAATTATGTGTGTGTGTGTGTGTGTGTGTGTGTGTGTGTGTGTGCGGTGCGTGTGCGTGTGCGTGCGTGTGCGTGCGTGTGCGTGTGCGTGCGTGTGTGCGCGTGCGTGTGCGTGCGTGTGCGTGTGCGTGTGCGTGTGCATGCGTGTGCGTGTGTGTGTGTGTGTGTGTGAGTACGTGCGTGTGTGTATATTCTGGCCTGGGCCTGTTTATGCCCACGCATATTTGGGGCCAGGGGTATATTTCGGCCTGTTTACACCGGGTCACCCCACGCTGCAGTCACGCACTCTGCCACCTTTCTTTCCCTGCCATGGCGCATATGCACACACACACACACACACGCGCGCGCGCGCGCGCGCACGCACACACACACACACACACACACACACACACACACACACACACACACACACACACACACAGAGGAGCGCACACACACACACACACACACACACACACACACACACATTCAAACCTCACAGAACACACAACACCACAAACAAAATCGTGTTATGTTCTGAACTGTTTAATATCATCACCATCATAATAAATGAAAAACAAAAATGGTCTCAGATGCGTTTCCCCAAAAATAGAAACCTTGCACAATGCGATTGAAGATTGCAAAAACATTTTATTATTATTATTATTTATTTATTAATTTTAATTTTTTTTTTTTTGGGGGGGGGGGGGGAAGTATCTAATAGACGGTTTTCTGAAAAAAAATTAGGGGCGAGCACTTCGTGAAAATTAGAATTGCTTACCTCCATTACTCGGTCAAATACTATAGCAACAATGCAACAATGGCGTCGAAGCTTGACACCGCATGGATGCGAGTCAGCGACTTGCAAAAATGAGGAGCGGCCAGTATCCACAAACTGAGAGAACTTGCAAAACGTGACGTAAAAAATATAAAAATGACATTAATTTTAGAAATGACGCACGGTGTTCTAAGTGATGTGAGTCTAATCAAACACACGAGCCGAGAGCTGGGGATCTACCTGAAGGTAGAGTAACTGCCCCAAAATATTTGGTTTTATTTGGAATTAAGCAAAATATAAAATATAAAAAAGTGATCGGCAAAACGAAGCAAAAATGTAAACAAATAGGGGAAGACGGGGTAAAACGCGCATGGGCGGGTAAGAAGCCCACCCCAATTATCTCATGAAATAAAGAAACATTTCAGTCAAATTTGCCCATGAGACGAATGCTAGACTTTAACGCTCGTCTCATGGGCAAAATGAGACTGAAATTTGCTTCATTTCATGAGATAATTGGGGTGGGCTTCTTACCCGCCCATGCGCTTTTTACCCCGTCTTACCCTGTATTCAAAGAGATGAATAGGCCTCTGTTCATACATTCGGGGGAAAAAGGTGGGGTGGGGGTGCGGGTGAGGACACCTTTGATTCATCAAAACTCGGTCAACTGGTTATTAAGAGAAGAGAAAAAGGTGTACACGAATTATAATTCCTAGTAGGAATTGTTCGGAAATAATTAAGGGGAGTCATTTCATGGTGTGTGGGAGTGATCTTGCCTAGTTCAACCAGTCAAGCTAAAAAAAAGGAAGCAAAATGGATATAGCAACAAAGCAACAACAACAACAAAAACAACAACAACAACAACAACAACAACAACAACAACAACAACAACAACAACAACAACAACAACAACGACAAAATGAAACAAAAAACACACACAAAAAGACAAAACATCTTGATCCTTTCCTCCTACTCTTCACACACACATAAAATATTATTTTTGTTTCAATTTATTGGTATGTTGATGGCAGTATGATTTTATTTCAGGTTGCAGTATTGTATTCAAACTTGATTGAGAATGTGAATGTTAATGTCCCATATGTGCCCTGGACATAAAGGACGTAAAACTCTATATTTCATTCGAATGTGAATGTGGTCTCTATGTTTCTTCTTAGAATGTTCCTATTGTAACTATTTTACTCTTGTATAATTAATTGTGTGTGTGTGTGTGTGTGTGTGTGTGTGTGCGCATGCATGTGTGTGTGTGTGTGTGTGTGTGTGGTGTGTGTGCGTGTGCGTGTGGCGTGTGTGTGTGTGTGTGTGTGTGTGTGTGTGTGTGTGTAAGGAAGTAAGAGAACGTTGCGTGCAAGCATCGTGCTTATTTTACTTTCTAATGATTAATTATTTGTTTGCCTTTAATGTTCTTGTTATCAATGTAAAGCGCACTGAGCTCATGTGAGAAAGAGCGCTATATAAATTCCCATTATTATTATTATTATTATTATTAATATATTCAGGTTAATCATGACAATACTTCTGTATTAACTGTTGTATATGCCAGCTGCCATATGTACATTACAACGGGCAATATTGTGGCGATGAGGTTTAACCGAGGCGTGGTTACTGCTACACCTATCTGTATTGTTTAAAAAAAAATCGGGACTTTACTGGTGTCGCACTGCCTCCGGGCATTGCCTCCAGTATCGTTCCCACCATCTTTATATCTACTAAATGTCCCATATGTGTCTGTTCCAGACCGAGAGGACGTAAAACACCATTTTTCATTCATTCAGAAAGAAGCTAAATGGATATAACAACAACAGCAACAACGACGACGACAACAATGAGAACAAGAACGACAAGAACCACAAAAAGAAACAACCCCACCAAAACAAACACCCACAACAACAACCACCACAAAATGAAACAACCCCCCCAAAACAAACACCCACAAAATGAAACAACCCCCCAAAAAAACCCACCCACAACAGCAACAAAACAAATTTGATCCCTTCCTCCTGCCCTTCACAAAACAAAACCCAAACAATTTTTGTATCAATTTATTCATGTTAAAGGGGCACCCTGACGGAATGTTTTTTGTAAGAAACACGTCGAGATCACCAGGAAAACACCCTTTACACAGATCGCAACACTCACTTTGCTCTGGTCTCCTAGAAAATCAAACCGTCAAATCGGCGATTCCTCCTTGGCGGAGGTGCTGGAAGTCAAATTATTTCACCCAAAGAGAAGGCGTGTGCCGTCTCTTTTCTAATGGCCGCCAAATCGTTTGCACGAAAGTTTCGCAATAAAAGCCTTTTTTTTTTTTTTTTTTTAAATAAATTTTATGCAGTTTATCTAATGGAGTTTCGCTCACAACAAAGGAAATAGGGCAATATTAACATTTCTTCCCCTCAACCCAAAACGGTACAAGTGCAGTTGTAGTGCATGTGCACTATAACTTCACTTGCGACAAGTGCAGTTGTAGTGCACGCGCACTATAACTTCACTCGCGCTCCAAGTGTCAAGTGTACTATCCAGGACAGAAAATACTGGTTAATTTTTTGACGGAAAAAGTGATATTTTCATTCTTCAAATCCCCTATAGAGACAGCACTTTTTCCGTCTAAGATGGTTCAGATAGTGTTGTGAGGGGAAGAAATGTTAATACTGCACTACAAAAAGAAGAAGAAAAAAAGCTTCAACCACAATGAGTGACCTCCACCCACCCCATCCAAAATGGCTACTCTCTCCGGCATCTCCGCCAAGGAGGAATCGCCGTTTTGACGGTTTAATTTCTAGGAAACCAGAGCAAAGTGAGTGTTCCGATCCTTGCAAAGACTGTCTTTCTGGTGATCTCGACGTGTTTCTGGCAAAAACGCTTCCGTCAGGGTGCACCTTCAGGCATGACAATTCTTGTGTGTTCACTGCTGTGTTTGCCAGCTGCCATCATTATGTACATTACAACGGATTGTTGATACCATTATCCATCTTTGTATAAATTGTTGTATTGTGTTGCTGGTGATGAAAAACCTATTTTAACACCCCACCCCCCAAAAAAACACCTGTAAGACCGTGTACACACATGAGCGGATATTCCATGCGGAAACCCGTGCCGCAATCCATAAATAAGTTAAGCAAAGAAGGGGGGAAAGATTTGGGCACGTGAAACCGAACTTTATTGTGGCTACTAGGGTGACCAAGGTTTCCCAATAAGGTCACGAAGACAGGACTCCGAATTCAAAAAGGCGTCGCCGCTAGATCTTCCCTCTCTTCCCTCGTGGTCTGACATTCTCTCAGAAATTAGGCGAACAATGGGGCCTGGATACAAACAAACAAACAACAAGAGAATTAAAGAAAAACGAAAAACAAGAGGCAAAGCCTTCAAGGCTCACTCGAACAGGAACATGTGGGACAACAACAAACAAAGATTGGGGGGTGTCTAAAGTACAAGATTGTCAATAAAATTTTAAAGTACAAATGAAACTGTCGTTAATGGATACAACTAAAACTTTTTTTTTTTTAAAGTGCCCGTGCCGAGAATCGGACCCGGAACCATTGGCATGACAACACACACACACACACACACACACACACACACACACGCACGCACGCACGCACGCACGCACGCACGCACGCACACGCACACACACACACACACACACACACACACACACACACACACAACCCCGAACAACTATCATACTATAGACTCACTT
The DNA here is from genome assembly GCA_017654935.2 of Phymorhynchus buccinoides. Classification (NCBI taxonomy): domain Eukaryota; kingdom Metazoa; phylum Mollusca; class Gastropoda; order Neogastropoda; family Raphitomidae; genus Phymorhynchus; species Phymorhynchus buccinoides. The sequence continues at coordinate 29,457,238 of CM065712.1, forward strand.
CGTGTTAACTTCGTTAACACGAGTGAGCCAAAAAAAGAATGAGAATGAAAAAAAGAATCAATTTAGCATGACAGTACTTGTGTGTTGGTTTTTGCCAGCTGCCATAACAATACATGTACGTTTACAATGGTAAAAGTAGGCACGTTATAAGCTTCAAGCTCGTCATTGATGCCATTGTTCATCTTTGTATGCATTGTTGGTGAATTCTTCTTCTTCTTCTTCTTCTTCTTCTTCTTCTTCTTCTTCGATCACTCAGACATTTTCCTGTCAATTACGAGCGCAGACGCGTCATGCTGCCGTTATGCGCCTAACTAAAGAAATAGTTTGGCCCAGCAAGTCCGACTTCGGCTGGAGGGAAATGTTTTTGAAAGTGTTTCTTGAAAAAAGGGCAGGAGAATGGACCGGTAAGGCAAGAAAGATAGTAGATGACAGTAAGCAAAGGGAAAAGGCAGAATCAAAGAGAGTGACAGATTAGAGGAAGTTACAAGCACAGAACTTCCAGAAGGTGGGAGGAACTATTTATACAAAAAGACCCAAATCATTTATTGTCCTTTCAAAACCAGTGCATACATTTAGAAAAAGGAGACAAGTACAGTAAAAAGATGATGATAACACAAAACAATATAATATATTACATTATATTATAAGTAGTATGAACATGATGTTAATCAATAGTTATACAATATAAGCATTGTATCAAATAAGGCCGTGTACACACATAAGCGGATATTCCATGCGGAAACCCGTGCGCAATCCATAAATAAGTGAAACAAAAGAAGGGAAAAGATTTGCACACGTGTCCGAATTTCCCCCTATTATGCGTAAGCTTTTATCCTTCTTTCTTCCAATTAGGGAAAGACGGGGTTAAAAGCCATGGGCATAAGAAGCTTACCCGCCCATGCGGTCAAATTTGACTGAAATTTTCTTTATTTCATGAGATAATTGGGGGTGGGCTTCTTACCCGCCCATGCGCTTTTTACCCCGTCTTCCCCTAGTTAGGGTTTTCCGTACGGAACTTACGCGTCTAATGTGAACCCCGTCTTATGCAGTAAGAAAGATGAGCGGATGAAGATGAAGATGAGTTGAAGTAGGTGCAGATGTGGTGTAGAGGCTAGATACAAAGTTAACGTACCTTCTCGAGGTCCATCAGAAGGACTGGACCCACGTGGTTGCCATGGGAACACGAAGACTCTGAAGTAGAAAAAAAGAAAAATTAAAATGTAAAGAAACAAGCGCGAAATCGCAATAGTTTGTGGCACGCGGTCTATTTTTACCACTCCAATCATGAGTCACCTCCCCTGGCTTTTCAATAATTTTAATCTGTAAACCAGAATGTTATCTCTGCACCATTTCGTAACTTTTTATATCTTTTGGAAAACATTTAAAACTATGTATCCTACTTATACTCATCAAAAGAAGCACCGCATACTCGTCGTGTCTGTTGTAGTGTCTGTATTACATATGTTTATTATTTTGTACGCTTTTAAAATACATCATTTTAAAGAGCGGCCCGAAGTGTAGCCTCGATTTGAAGTGCGACAATTTTGTCAAAATGTGCGACAATTTTGGAACGACAGACCGACAGACCGACAAGTGAGTTATAGGTTTGTGGCTTGAGCCACAAACAAAAAGAAGAGAAAATAATGGAAACTATGGAAAATGTCGACACGCGCGGCAAATTCTCGCGCACATTTTGCGCGCACAGACATACAGACAGACAGACACGCACACATATTAGCCGTTTTAGGTGGGGTTGTTACTTCCCTTGGTTTGGTGGCTCACTGATACAGTCCCTTTGTTTGCTATAACTTCCGGTGGCGAGTTGGGCAGCTACCGTAGATACAGTAGTAGATCGACTTTCCTGTTTCTGTTTGCGTCGCAGACGCCACTTCTGACGATAAATCGCGATGTTGATACGAACATGAATGTTTTGCTGTCCCTATACGTGATTACGCGAGTTTTACTACTCCTTATTTGCTACAATAACATTTACTTTGTCACCATCTTTACACTGCCCCTGCGCTTTTTGTTTTGTTTCTTTTCATGGTAGGCCTATGACGATAATCATGTGTTTACTGTTTACCACATCTGTGTAAATAATTACGGTGTGGCGAGAGCGCCGTATGCTTTGGTTTGTTCGATAATTCCTTTGATGGTTTTACAACAAATAAAATAATCTGAGTTTGAATTTTGATATGGTTGAGTGGAAAGGGGGCATGCAAGCAAACGGGGGATTCTACTAGAGGGTGGGTGGGTCGTGGATGAAGGATTTTCACTATGATTTGGGAATGGGTAGAACTAGAAGGGTGGGAGTAAAGTGGGGCGGATGGGGGAAGGGGCTCGCACAGTGACACACGCACACACTGTACAGATATATCTCTGTATATATATATATATATATATATATATATATATATATATATATATATGATATATGACATATAATAGTTTTACATCAGTTTAAAGAGGCAATGCTATGGCATAGCAGGCACCTTTCTAGAATGGGTTAACCAGTGACATAATTATAAGCCTTTTACTACTTGCCTTATATGCAAATTCCTTGATGTTGACTAACTCTACTTTTAAGTTGCGATGGAGGAAGCCAAGGGTCTTACTGACTTTGCTGCGCACATTTGAGATGTGGGTGTCCCATCTAAGGTCTTGTGATATTGTAAAGCCCAGACATTTATTTTCATCTCTATCCAATCCAGGTCCTGGCCATATAGTTGGTAGTTCTTTATCAGGGGATTTTTCTTCCTGATCACATGGAGGCTCTTGCATTTGTCGGGATGGAAGGACATCATCCATTTGTTTTCCCATGATGCTAATTCATTTAGGTCTGGTTGGAGATCATTGAGGTCTCTGGGAGGGTCCACAGCTCGGTGACAGAGTCGTCCACAAAGAGAAAGGAAGTTGGAAGATAGTTGCCTCGAAAGACCATTGATGCCAACAGGAAAAGGGTCGGCCCAAGCACAGATCCTTGGGGGACTCCTGATTCTACAGGGATAGCTTCGGATGCAGCTCAATCAACAACTATTTTTTCCTGCCTGCCTGCAAGGAAGCTCTCAATTAATCTATTGACTGAACTTCTGATCCCATAGTGGCGAAATTATTCATAAGGAGATAGTGATAAATCTTATCAAAGGCCTTTTTAAAATCCATGACTAGGACGTTGGTCCTTCCAGATAAAAATTTAAAAATAAGCGACAAAAATGTGCTTGATAGTGGTGGTGAGAAATACTGGGTCACCAACTCACTCACACACACACACCACAACTCGCATACACACACAACACAACTCACACACACACGCACACGCACACACAGAGGCGCGTGAAGGTCGAGAGGGTATACAGTCGTATATTGTAAAGACAAAACAATTTATCATGTGTGTGTGTGTGTGTGTGTGTCACTGACTGAGTCAGTTGTGTCTGACTATAACCTTTTCATAGCAGATAAAGCGACTGCTATTCTACTTTTACAGGGCTGGACTGAAATTTGTTTTCATTGGTGGTAGGTGATAGAAGCTGTGAAGCAGTGACCGACACCTAGGCATCTATATATATAAAAAAAAGACAAACAATGTATCGTGTGTGTGTCACATGTGTGTGTGTGGTGTGTGTGTGTGTGTGTCACTGACTGAGTCAGCTGACTATGACTTTCACATAGCAGATAAAGCTACTGCTATTCTACTTAGAAATACAGGGCTGGACTGAAATTTGTTTTCAGTGGTGGTAGGTGATAGAAGCTGTAAAACGGTGACAGACACCTAGGCATCCATTGTTTCAGAAGGCGTAAAATCTCTATTTTTCTCTCTCTCTAGGCATCCATAAAATAAGTTTTTTAAAAAAGGACCTAGAATACTACCTTGAGGAACACTACTGCTAACATGTGCAGCCTACAGACTGATTTCACATCTTTACTATTACAATACTGAGTTCTGTTACATGAAAAGTCTTCTATCCATATTAAGTAAATTGTTGTGGATTCCATAACCATGTAATTTAATTTTTATGTTGTAGGCCTACTTACAACAGTTGTGTTGTAATGGAAAGAGTGACTTGTTTTGGGCTTAAAAGCTGATTAAGTTCTTTTAAAACATTATTTATTATTTATTTTGTTATTATTTGTTTTTAAATAAATAGATCTAGCGCAGGCCAAACAATGTCTTAGCGTGTACTATTTCACTTCTGAGTACTGGGTGCACTATCCCAGGTTGTTGGGGTGATGGCTTATGCACAGTTTCTTATTTCAAGCACTGGGAGAGGGGTGGAAGTAAAGTACATTTTCTTACTACACATTTCATAATTTGCACACCATTTCAACGCCCCAGGAGAAATATCAGTATGCAGTACACTTTCTTGTTACAAACTTGCTGTTTGTATACCCTTTGAAAATCCAAAATAACCCTCTTTTTTTTAAAAAGCGTGAATAGCAAATTTCTCCTTTACATCCTGCAGTCCTAAAGATTACAGGCACATGGGAGGGAACATGAGAATCAGTGAATAATTTACATCATTGGTAGTGCAACATACTGGGAATGAGATTGAATCATACAAATTATTTTTAAATTTTGTCTGAAATTGAGAGGATTTGTGGGGATACCCGGATAGTGTTGGTTAAAATAATGTGAATATGTCTTACTTTGTTGTGTCAGTGTATTTGTATTTAATGCTGTTATAAAGCAAAGTACATCTGTGCATGCGCATTAATTTTGAATAAAATCATACCAGCCCCGAAAGTCTCAAAACCTTTTCGTACGAACCTCCCCCCTTCCTCACTACTAGGCAAACGTGTTTTGAATAGGCAAACGTGTATGTAATTTTTTTGGGCGTGGTTTCATGATCACAATAGCAGGCAAATGTATTTCACTTTTACCAAAACCGTTTTAAGAAAAAAAAAATGTAACGAAGCCTACCTAACTGCCCCCTTCCCTCCCCTTTTTGTGGGGAAGATTACTAACTATCCTGGGATAAACACTGATTTTAAGCACTGAGAGAAAGAGCATCATCACCCTAAGCTAAGTGACCCAGCCAGTCAGGACCCTTTCAGCGGACACCCAACGTGATGCTGAATGAAGCAGGAACCACCATAAGGTAGCCTTCACTCTAAGCTAAGTGACCCAGCCAGTCAAGGTCCCGATCAGCGGACACCCAACATTATGAAAACATAATAGAAAAGGAACCGCCTAAGCTAATGAAAAATAAGTTATGTTCTGTGGCTTTTTCGTGCAAGACAGTATATTAATATGACTTGCTCAGTTGCAGTGTTTGTGATCGAACAATCACAACTGAGCCAAATTCACGTGTGCGTCGTATATTATTAATGACATGATTTGTAGGTTATAATCTTTCTTTTTCTTGTTCTCTTCTTTTTTTTCTGCTAAATTTATTTCCCCAAAGCAGGATTGGGCTAGTCGGGAGGGAGTGAGTGAGGGTGGGTGGAAGACAGAGTGGAGGAGGGAGAAGGGAAAGGACATTGCAAGCGGTGGGTGTCGTTGTGTGTGGTGGTGGGTGTGTTTAAATTTACTTTCATGTCTTCGCTGGGGAGGGTTAAAGACGCATACTGTTTTGATACAGCAGTGATTCTACAGGAAAGAATAGGAAGAAGAGAAACATTGTTGAATTGTACTTTTCGGTTGTTGGTGTTTTGTGTTGTTTGTGTTTTTTCCCACTCATGGAGAGGAGAGGAGAGGAGTGGTGAGGTGAAAAGGAGAAGCCATAACTAATGTATGAACGCGCTTTGTTTTCAAGGTTTACGGATGAGTGAAGAGGTAGCAGGGAGAATTAATGAGAAATCAGTCTTTAGTGGTGCGATTAAAAAAAAAATAAAAAAAAAGAAATAGGCCCCACTCACAACAATCCCCCCTGAACTAGCGAAATTGTGGTTTTCAACATTTCATCGGGTTTCACAAAATGCATGCGGGCCCGTATGTGTGTGTATGCGCGCCGCGTCTGTGTGG
>CM065712.1:29463699-29466199 GCA_017654935.2 Phymorhynchus buccinoides
AATGCGATTCTTCATTGAATTGAATTCTTCATAAAGACCCACCCCACCAGATCACATGTCAAAAATCACGGGCTTCACGTGTTTTCCATCTTATAGCTGACCCGGTAAGAAATCTTGTTTTGACCAGGCACTACCATACAAATGCCCCCAAATTGAAAACGAAACATCATTTTTAAAGATCAAAGCCTCAATTTGAAGTTAGGAACATTTGTATGTGGGTCACAGCTACCCAGAAAAAATAACAAGGCACTTTAATCGTGGTGCGTCAATGTGTCTATAAAGACCCACCAGAGCACGACGTGTGAAAATCACGGGGGTTTCACGTGTGTTCTTCCTCTTATAGCTGGAAATTAATCTTGTTTTTGACCAGGTTTTGACTGCCAGACAAATGTCACCAAATTGAAAAACGGAAACATCATTTTAAAAGAGCAGCCTCAATTCCAAGTTGGGGGAACTTGGATGCGGGTCACAGCTACCCAGAAATAAAAAAAACACCAAGGGACTTAATCGTGGCGCGTCAGTGTGTCTTTAACAAGACCATCGTTGCAGCACAAAATATCACACCCGTACCATTTATCTTTATAGTAATACAATTCTACAAAACATAAAAAGTTGAGAGTTCGTGAGAAAATTGGCGATAATCGAAAATGATTAATTTCCCTTTGACACCACAATTTAACACTTATGTTACTAAAAAAAAAAAAGCATTAAATGACGCAGCACAGGAAAACCAGGCTAATGTCGTCAATGATCACTTTTGACTTATTCATATTTTCAGAAAGGCCAGAGACAACAGATTCCTCAATTTAACAGGCAAAAAAACAGAATTTTTCAATCATCTATCTCTCTACAACAGTTTATTCGGCGCTCTTACAATTTTTCAATCAATCAAAAAATCTCTCTCTCTCTCTCTCTCTCTCTCTCTCTCTCGCTCTCTCTCTCTCTCTCTCTCTCTCTCTCTCTCTCTCTCTCTCATCTCTCTCCGCTCTCTCTCTTGTGGCTGCCCGACTTCAGCCTTGGTTTTTTTTATGTGCTGCATCACATTATTTTGTTCAGGGTCTGTTATCCAAACGACCTTTGGTTTGCTACTCTTTCACATTGAAATTTCAGATACAAGTTGTGTAAATTTATGTGTAGAAATCTGACTTGCAAGAGACATTTTCGTCTTAGATTTAAGAAAGTGAGCTTTCAAAAGTTCAAATCAACACAACAACATCGCAACTGTTTGACTTGAATTAATGATGGCTTGGAGTCAAAGCGGACTATCTTTAGATAATCCATTGACGTATTATTGAAACTTATTATTTTCGAAAACTAATAACTGTTGAAATATAAAAAGCAAAACACCCTGTCTATACGTCTGCTGTCATTGTTTGATACAAGTTATTAGTTTTTGTAATAAATCCAATAATACGTCAATGGATTATCTAAAGATAGTCCGTTTTGACTCCAAGCCATATAACGGTTAAAAACTACCCACTCTGAATCAATAAACTGATAATATATTTTTTGGTAGCATTATGAATCATTTTGTTGAATCACAAACATGTCATGCGACGTATGGATACAAGTTTAGGTTTTATTAGTCCCCGAGCCGAAGGTTCGGGGAGCTATTGGTTTTGTCTGGTCCGTCCGTCCGTCCGTCCGTCCGGTGTCCGTCTGTCCGGCGTGCCTCCGTCCGTCCGGCTATTCGTCCGTTTTTCTCAAACACTATTCAGTGTATCATCATCAAATTTGGTATACTAGTTTTCCAAGATGCAAGCTATCCACTGATGTATTTAGTTTTACATTAAGGTCAAGGTCGCGCCAGTTACTCGCGAAGTTTTGCATGCATTTCAATGCAGTTTTTTTCACAACATTTCTTGATGAATGGTCTATAACACAGTTGCCATGAATTTTCTGTTACGCGCATGACGGCGCTGTGCGCGCTCGTGTGCGCATGATCGCGCGCGCGCTCAAATCACGGGTCCGAACCCCAAGGCTATATATAAAAAAACTATTCAGTTACGTGCTGTTTTGATCCGTTTTTATGTAGTTACGTGCTGTTTGATGCGTTTTTATGTATGTGTACAGCCGACACATTCCGATTTCGGAGTAGCTCGGCGATGCTGCGAGGGGACTTTGCAGCCGCTCGGCGTTGCACTTGTTTTATTTCCACTTAGCAGCAAAACAGCACATGCAGGACCACCAACCAACCATCATTCAATCCTCCGAGCAGGTCCTGGAGGTACCGCGATATTAGAACACAGACAGTAAATAATAAACTATCGATGGCTTGGAGTCAAAACGGACTATCTTTAGATAGCCCATTGACGTATTATTGAAATTATTGCAAAAGCTAAGAACTTGTATTAAAAAGGACTGCAAATTATATAACATGGGGATTACGCTTTTTATATTTCTGCAGTCTTTTTTTGTTTGTGGCTCAAGCCACAAACCTATAACTCACTTTGTCGGTCGGTCGGTCGGTTCAAAATTGTCGCACTTCAAATCGAGGCTA
>CM065712.1:29476199-29481199 GCA_017654935.2 Phymorhynchus buccinoides
GAGAGAGAAAGAGAGAGAGAGAGAGAGAGAGAGAAAGATAGAGAGAGAGAGAGAGAGAGAGAGAGAGAGAGAGAGAGAGAGAGAAAGAGAGAGAGAGAGAGAGAGAGAGAGAGAGAGAGAGAGAAGGAGAGAGAGAGAGAGAGAGAGAGAGAGAGAGAGAGAGAGAGAGAGAGAGAGAGATTCCGACAGAGGGGATGAACACAAACCAACAAATACATTAGGAACAGACAGAGAACAGGGGGACCTAAGAATGCATACTCTCTCTCTCTCTCCCCCCCTCATCTCTCTCTCTCTCTCTCTCACCTCTGTCTCTCTCTCTCTCCTCTCTCTCTCTCTCTCTCCCTCTCTCTCTCTCTCTCTCTCCCTAAAACTCTCTCTCTTCTCTCCTCCCTCTCTCTCCTCTCTCTCTCCTCTCACTCTCTCTCTCTCCCTCTCTCTCCCCCCTCTCTCTCTCTCCCTCTCACATGCAATCTCATTTTATTAAATATGACTTATTTTACAGCAATCAAAATGGATTCAGGGAAAAACATTCTTGCCACACAATGCTCACTAACATTATAGAAGAATGGCACCTTAATATTAACAATGACGTATTCACTGGTTCACTTTTTGTAGATTTTGCAAAAAGCCTTTGACACTATAGATCACACCCTTCTTTTAACAAAACTTTCTTTGTATGGCTTACATTCCAACTCTGTCAACCTGATAGCAAACTTCCTTAACAATAGAACTCAGACAGTGACCCAAGATTTTGTAATGTCATCGCTTATGCCCATCAAATATGGAGTACCCCAAGGATCGGTATTAGGGCCTATCTTATTCTCAATTTATATAAATGATTTACCCCTCCACCTAAAATCCCAATGCGAACTCTTTGCTGACGATACAACCCTTCACGCAAAAGATGGAAATCCAAACAACGTATGCATCTTCCTCCAAAAGGACATAGATAACCTTACAACATGGACAGAAAAGAATAACATGGCAATTCATCCTAGTAAATATAAATTCATGTTAATAACTACTCGACTAAAAAGACAAAACTTAAAAGATAATCTGCCTAAACTCAAAATTTATGACAGTCTTCTTGAAGAAGTAGATTCATGTAAATTACTGGGTGTAACTATTGATAACAATTTATCATGGTCTAAGCACATCTCTGTCATTTGTAAAAAATAGCTAAGAAAGTATTCCAACTTAATAGAATAAAGCATTTCCTAGATGATCATACACGAAAACTCTTTTTAATGCATATATTCAGCCTGAAATAGATTATGCTTCTACTTGTTGGGATCTTGCTAGCGAAAACTGCTTAAAGCCGCTACAAAAGACTCTACAAGCGCACTCTTAAAATTGTTCTTCTTAAGTCTTCTTCCCTACAAAATAATGATTATAAGGAACTAGGCATTCTTCCATTAGATTTCTAAGTTGAACCTTAATAAAGCTGCTGTTTTATGTACAAGATCATGTATAAAACTGACGGACCAACCTACTTATGCAAACGATTTCCCGTATTACTGTAGAACATTCTGAAATCAAAAGGTTAAAGTATATATATCGAATCCGCGATCGCCCCAGAACAGTGACACTGTTTATGACCTCCCTTGCCTACTCTGGTAGCAAACTGTGGAATGAATATGGGAAAATATCAATACCAATACTAGCTAGTGTCTCATCGTTTGTACTGAGAACATACCATAAACACCTCTTAGAACAAGCTCTAAATGGTCATATTTATCTTCACGTTCGCATTTCTATGTGGTTGTTCACTAAACCCATACCTAACTTACTAATATAACGTATCAAGCTCTCTCCTCATTTAACAATCTCAGACAAGTTAATTAGTCTAACAATGTCATGCAACTCTATTATGAGGAACCATACACTTGCTCTCAATGTTTTTGCTTCCTGTACGCCGCGGATTAAGTAACTCTGTGATGTATTTTCTTTTCTGTACTACTTTAGATTAAGTGTGTTAAATGTGTGTGTGGTTGTGTCTAGTGTGTGTGTTGTGGTGGACGGTGATGTGTTGTGTGTGTGTGTTGTGGTTTGTATTCTGTGGTTGTGCTGTTGTATGTGTTGTAATGGTTTGATGGTGAAGTAGGTCAGATGTGCTGGTAGGTGTGTGTTGTGTTGTGATTGTTGGGTCTTATTGTTGTGTATTATGAATGTTTGCTTAATGATGTTTGTATTTTTGCTTGATCTTGAAAATTTAATGTGTTTTTGTCCCATTTTTGCTTAATTGCATTGTTTCTTGTCAGGTTTATTGTTGGTTGGTGTCATGGTTTGTTGAATTTTTTTCCTCCTTGAGGTCATTGGTGTAAAGACGCGGGGAGTAGCTTATTTGAGTTTTTTACCCCCATTAAAAAACATTCGTATTTCGTATTTCGTATTGTTCTTCTCTCTTCTCTTCTCCTCTCTTTCCTTCTTGAGTCTCCTCTCCTCTCTCTCTCTTCTCTCTCTCTGATCTCTCTCTCTCCTGCTCCTCCTCTCTCTCTCTCATGTTAAAGTCTCTCTCAGGCTTCTCCATCCATCTCTCTCTCAATCTGTCTCGCCCTTCTCTGTTCCATACATGCCAAGGAGGTTGGTCTTCTGGCTTATCATATCTCTCTGTCTGTTTCTTCGATCGTCTCTCTTCCCAACGCAACTGGTAGAAACTTCTCTCGACTTGCCTGTCCTTTGGTCTCTCTCTCTCTTCATAGTGTCCTCTCTCTCTCTCTCAAGCTGTCTCATCTCTCGGGCCCCTCCCTCTCCTCTCTCTCTCTCTCTCTCTCTCTCTCCTCTGTCTCTCTCGATCTCTCTCTCTCTCTCCTCTCCTCTCTCTCTCTCTCTCTCTCCCTCTCTCTACCTCTCTCTCCTCTCTCACTGTCTCTCTGTACTTCTCTTCTCTCTCTCTCTCTCTCTCCTCTGTCTCTCTCTCTCTCTCATCTCGTCTCTTAGCTCTCTCTCTCTCTCTCTCTTCCCTCTAATCTCTCTCTAGCCTTTCCGTCAACTCCCCTCTCATCGCTCTTCTCTCCTCGTCTCGCCTAATCGACGCCCTTGCGTTGACTTCTGCTCACATGGGTCTCTCTTTATTTTCTCACTCGTCGACAATATCTCTTTCGTACATTGTTTAACTGTATTTTTGCTCCCCTCAGCGAAAATCGACCAGTTGAAAAGAACTCCTACATTCATTCGTCCGGACTTCAAGCTAATCTCTCTCTTGCTCCCTCTCATCTTTCCTCACAAAATCTCATCCCTCTCCTCATCAACTAAACCCTGCCAGTCTCTCTGGGTCTCTCTCTCTCTCTCCTCTCTCTCTCTCTCTCTCCTAGTGTCTCTCATCGTTCCTCTCTCTCTCTACCCCTCTCCAATACTTTCTCTCTCTCTCTCTTCAAACATCTCTCTCTCTCGTCACTTCTCTTAGCAAAAATCCTCTCTCTCTTCTCTCATCCCTCATTCTTCTCTCCTCGTCTATCTCTGTCTCCCTAGTCTCTCCCTCTCTCTCATCTCTCAATTCTTTATCTTCTCTTGTCATGGCTCCTCTGTGTCTAGTGTGTCTCAATCCCTAGGGCTCAACGCTCTCTGTCTCTCGACTTTGTCTCCCTCGTCTCTTCTTCTCCTCGCTCGTCATCTAGTCCCTCTTGTGTTCTGGCGTTGTCCCTGTTGTGTTCTCTTTTTTTTGTCCTTCTGATTGTGTGTCTATGACTCATTCTCAACTTGTTACTTTTCAGTCTAATGTCTGTGTGTGTCAAATGAATGCAATCTAAGATGTGCTAGGTCAATGATCTCTTTGCTTTGTCTGAATGTTTTGTCTTGAATGGGCCGTTCTGAATCAACGTTTATCTGTGCTCCTCCTTCTATCGCGTCTGTAAAATAAAGCTCTCTCAATTCGATTCAATCAATCTAATCTCTCTCTCTCTCTCGCTCGTCTCTCTCTCCAGTCTCTCTCTCTCTCTAATATCTCATAACCGACACTTCGTAAGAATAGGCATGGCCTAAAATCTTTATCCTTGTCAATTAAAGTTTTCCAGTGTTCCAGCTTGTGTGTGTGTGTGTGTGTGTGTGTGTGTGTGTGTGTGCTCGTGCGTGTGTGTGTCGGAATGTGTGTGTGTGCGTGCGTGCGTGCGTGCATGCGGATTGTCGCGTGTGCGTGTGCGTGCGTGCCGAGGGTCGTGCGTGCGTGCGCGTGTGCGTGCGTGCGTGCGTATGTATGTGCGTATGTGCGTGTTTGTGTGCACGCGTGTGTTCCCGTGCGTGCATGCGTGCGTGTGGGAAAAGAACAACACGAAAACAATTCATTTTTCAGTCCCACAAAAGCCATTCATTCAGAGTCAAAACCGTTTCCAATTCCCGTTCTGCCTTCTACGAGCTAAGAACCGGGTGGTGTTTTGCAACACAATACCCAAAACACACAAATTGTTTTGTAACAGCGAGCTGATGGCATAATTTGTGTCGTAACAGTGGAAAGCAAGATAGGTTTCAGCGGGCATTGTTGATTCTCCTGTGTGTCGTTAGCGTTTGCCTGTTTTGTGGGTTCTCTGTTGATTGAGAGAAAGAGAGAGGGGGTGGGGGGGGGGGAGAGAGAGAGAGAGAGAGAGAAGAGAGAGAGGGTAGGGGTGAGAGAGGTGGGGGGGGGGGGAGAGGTGAAAGAGAGAGAGGGAGAGAGAGAGAGAGAGAGAGAGAGAGAAAGAGAGAGAGAGAGTAGAGAGAGAGAGAGAGAAATAAAGAGAGGAGAGATGAGAGAGAGAGTTTGAGAGAGTGTAAGAGAGAGAGAGAGAGAGAGAGAGAGTCAAGTCAAGTCAAGTCAATGATCTTTAATGACGATAAAAGAATAAGCTAAACAAAACTTTTTTTCATCCTGTTGGAAGAGAGAGAGAGAGAGAGAGAGAGAGAGAGAAGAGAGAGAGAGACAGAGAGAGAGAGAGAGAGAGAGAGAGGGAGAGGAGATGAGAGAGAGAGAGAGAGACAGAGAGAGAGAGAGAAGAGAGAGAGAGAGAGAGTATGTGAAGAGAGAGAGA
>CM065712.1:29510548-29513048 GCA_017654935.2 Phymorhynchus buccinoides
CGCACACACGCACACACACACACACACACACACACACACACACACACACACACACACACACAGACACGCATAAACTCAAGGACAACTCCAACAAAACTTCTTCTTCTTCTGCGTTCCCAGGCCATATGGTCATAATGGGTAAGGTACGTATGTGACCGGTTTTCAGTCTGCACTGGTCTCGCCCCGCTGCGTACAACCGACACATTCCGATTTCGGAGGAGCTCAAAGGAGACAAATTATTTCGAAGATTTTATTTCTCGAAAAAAGGCAGGAGAATGCATGGGCCAATAAGTCAGAATGATAGTAGATGATATAAAGCAAAGGGAAAAGGCAGAGTCAAAGAGAGTTTATTTAACAGTCGTCATATGTAATATACATGTAGATAGCGAGCACACTGTAAGCTTCCAGCTTGTAGCTGCTCATTGATGTTGACAATGTATTGATGTATGTGTGTCCTGTTGATCTGAATAAACAAATATTTAAACCAAAGACAGTGGCAGATTAGACGAAGCTACAAGCACAGAACTTCCAGAAGCGAAGGTGGGGTAACTATTTGTTTACGAAAGACACCCCCCGGTATTCCCACGACGAGTCCAACAAAACAATGTCTGAAGACAAAAAGGGGGGTGCGTTTAGGGTGACGGACCTCATTGTTAAATAGAGTGGACTGAGAAAGAAATGGCTCGGAAGACGACCTCCCAGATTGCACCCCTCCCCCACCCCACCCTCCCTGCAGCTCTCTCCCCTTCCTCCCTCCTCCCCTTTAGTCTCTTCTTCTCTATCTCCTCCTCCTCCATCCATCCCCCCCCCCCCACCCCCTCTCCGTGATTTTGTTTGCTCTTTTATTAGTCCCTGAGCCGAAGGTTCGGGGAGCTATTGTTTTTGTCTGGTCCGTCCGTCCGGTGTCCGTCCGGTGTCCGTCCGGCGTGCCTCCGTCCGTCCGGCTATTCGTCCGTTTTTCTCAAAAACTATTCAGTCTATCATCATCAAATTTGGTCTACTAGTTTGCCAAGATGCAAGCTATCCATTGATGTATTTAGTTTTACATTAAGGTCAAGGTCGCGCAAGTTACGGGGTTCAAACCCCGAAACACATAATCGCTAATATCTCGCGAAGTTTTGTATGTATTTTAATGCAGTTTTTTTCACAACATTTCTTGATGAATGGTCTATAACACAGGTGTCATGAATTTTTATGTGCGCGCGTGTGCGCATGATCGCGCGCGCTCAAATCACGGGTCCGAACCCCAAGGCTATATATAAATAAAAAATTTCAGTTACGTGCTGTTTTGATGCGTTTTTATGTATGTGTACAGCCGACACATTCCGATTTCGGAGTAGCTCGGCGATGCTGCGAGGGGACTTTTCAGCCGCTCGGCGTTGCACTTGTTTTTAAAAAACATTTTTGCTTTTCTTTATGCCTTTGTTGTTTGTCCGTCCTGCCCATGTTTTGCAAGCAGTAATAGACGATTCTCAGGGAGAGACAAAAACATAGGGGAGAGCACTTCGTGAAAATTAGAGTTGTTTCCCTCCATTACTCGGTCTTCTTCTTCTTCTTCTTCTTCTGCGTTCTCGGTCAAATACCATAGCAACAATGGCGTCGAAGCTTGAAACCGCAGGATGCGAGCCAGCGACTTGCAAACAATGTTTTGTTTTTAGGCACATGAGGGGTGGCCAGTGGCCACAAACTGATAGAACTTGCAACACGTGACGTACACATATAAATGATATCACTTTTAGAATGACGCACCGTGTTCTATGGCCGTGTGCACACATACGCGGATATTCTATATGGAAACCAGTGCGCAATCCATAAATAAGTGAAACAAAGAAGTGAAAAGATTTGCGCACGTGTCCGAATTTCCCCTATATGCGTAAACTTGTATCCTTCTTTCTTCCACTTATTGTGGGTTTTCCGCGTGTAATGTGAACCCGACCTAAGTGATGTATGTCTACTCACACGAGCTGGGGATCTACCTGATGGTACTTGAGAATATCTCAAGTACCTGATGGTAGAGTATCTTCCCCCTGTTTGACCGATTGAATTAGGCAAGATCACTCCCACGCACCATGAAATTACTCCCATTATTAATTATTTCCCGAACAATTCCTATGAGTACCGCTTGCTTATCAGCCGCGCAGGAGAACCTGGTATTGTATTATGTTCGGTAGCGTGTGTTTGTTTGTTTCTGGCTGACTGGCTGTGTAGGTATGGTAACACGATACCGTTTGAACGGAGGGATATAGGACCCCCTGCAATTTTAACCCGCGGAGAGGTAGTTAGGATATCTAGGCAAAACATTTGAAAAAATTAATGAAGGTCATTGGTCAAAGGTCGAGGTCACTGGAGACGGAAATGCTGCCGCGCTGCTGGGTGGTGATTTTGGTCTTGTCACGTTCTGGTTTCAATCAGGCATCAGAATTGTCAGAGGATCTGCTAATTTTAGAGGATTAAAAATTTCTGACAGAGGATTGGCTTCTCTTGTCAGAGGTTTTGCCTT
>CM065712.1:29540983-29543483 GCA_017654935.2 Phymorhynchus buccinoides
CTCTCTCTCTCTCTCTCTCTCTCTCTCTCTCTCCCTCTCTCTCTCTCCATCACTCTCTCTCTCTCTCTCTCTCTCTCTCTCTCTCACTCTCTCTCTCTCTCTCTCTCCTCTCTCTCTCTCTCTCTCTCTCTCTCTCTCTCTCTCTCTCTCTCTCTCTCCCTGTTTGTGTAATATCATGCCTTGCCATGTTTGTATTCTATGTTTGTATATGTACCAAGGACAGATTGGAAGACTAGGCGTTGTCCTAAAATCTTTATCCTTGAAAAATAAAATTCAAGTTTTCAAGTTTTCAAGTTTTCCCTCACTCTCTCTCTCTCTCTCTCTCTCTCTCTCTCTTCTCTCTCTCTCTCTCTCTCTCTCTCTCTCTCGCTCTCTCTCTCTCTCTCTCTCTCTCTCTCTCTCTCTCTCTCTCTCCTCTCTCTCTCTCTCTCTCTCTCTCTCTCTCTCTCTCTCTCTCTTCTCTCTCTCTCTCTCTCTCTCTCTCTCACTCTCTCTCTCTCTACTCTCTCTTTCTCTCTCTCTCATTCTCTCTCTCACACACACCCCCTTACTCTCTCTCTCTCTCTCTCTCTCTCTCTCTCTCTCTCTCTCTCTCTCTCGTTCTCTCTCTCTCTCTCTCTCTATCTCCCTCTCTCTCACTCTTGTTCTCTCTCTCTCTCTCCCCCCTCTCTCTCTCTTCTCTCTCTCTCTCTCTCTCTCTCTCTCTCTCTCTCTCTCTCTCTCTCTCTCTCTCTTTCCATCTCCCTCAACTCTCTGTCCCAATCTCTTTCTCCCTTAGTCCTTTTTGTCTTCCAGATTTCGTCTTCGCTTTGATCTTTCAATCAAGAAAATGGCATCAGCGACGAACGAAGGATGACAGGCGCTTAGAGTCAATAGGGGAAGGTGAGGGGAGAGAGAGAGAGAGAGATTATGAGAGAGAGAGAGAGAGAGAGAGAGAGAGAGAGAGAGAGAGAGAGAGAGAGAGAGAGAGAGTGAGAGAGAGAGAGCGAGAGTGAGAGAGAGTGAGAGAGAGAGAGAGAGAAAGAGAGAGATGAAATGACATTTTTTTTATTCACAAAAAGGCCAAAGCCCCATATGAACAAAGGACGCTGGCATTTTACACATAATAAGCAATAACCACTGAATACAAAGTACATCAAAGAGAGAGAGAGAGAGAGAGAGAGAGAGAGAGAGAGAGAGAGAGAGAGAGAGAGAGAGAGAGAGAGAGAGAGAGAGAGAGAGAGAGAGTGTGTTTTTGTGTTAGTGTGTGTGTGTGTGTGTGTATGTCAAAGTGTGTGTGAAAGGAACAGAAAGAGAGAGAGAGAGAGAGAGAGAGAGAGAGAGAGAGAGAGAGAGAGAGAGAGAGTGAGTGTGTGTTTGTGTTAGTGTGTGTGTGTGTGTGTGTGTGTGTGTGTATGTCAAAGTGTGTGTGAAAGGAACAGAAGAGAGAGAGAGAGAGAGAGAGAGAGAGAGAGAGAGAGAGAGAGAGAGAGAGTGTGTGTGTTTGTGTTAGTGTGTGTGTGTGTGTGTGTGTGTGTGTGTGTGTGTGTGTGTGTGTGTGTGTGTGTGTGTGTGTGTGTGTGTGTGTGTGTATGTCAAAGTGTGTGTGAAAGGAACAGAAAGAGAGAGAGAGAGAGAGAGAGAGAGAGAGAGAGAGAGAGAGAGAGAGAGAGAGAGAGAGATACAGAGAGAGAGACAGAGACAGAGAGAGGCAGAGAGACAGACAGACACAGAGAGGGATAATTAGATAGACAGACAGACAGATACAGACAGACAGTTTCAAGGAGAGACACTCAGACAGACTAGAGCATTGTGATGCCAATATCTCTCTGTTCTCGCAGAAGCTCTTAGCTAATAATAATGCCTTGACTCAGAAGACTCGTGGATCTAATACTCTTGTATTCCCCTCGTGGGGATACCGGGGGGGGGGGGTCTTTTTGTATAAATAGTTCCCCACCTTCTGGAAGTTCTGTGCTTGTAACTTCCTCTAATCTGTCACTGTCTTTGACTCTGCCTTTTCCCCTTTGCTTACTGTCATCTACTATCTTTCTGCCTTACCACCGGTTCATTCTCCTGCCCTTCCCCCCCCCCCCCCCCCCCCCCCCCCCCCCCCCCACGAAAACGCTTTCAACAAGATTTCCTCCTCCAGTCGAAGTCGGATTCGCTGGGGCCTAACTATTTGTTAGTTAGGCGTATAACGGCAGCATGACGCATCTGCGCTCGTAATTGACAGGAAACTGTCTGAGCGATGGAAGAAGAAGAAGGAGATACTCTTGTATCTGGCGTCTTTTCTGAAAACTATTACTCTCGTGATGAATAGACGATTTTCGGAGAGAGAGAAAAACAAACTAGGGGAGAGCACTTCGTGAAAATTAGAATTATTGTTTACCTCCATTACTCGGTCAAATACCATAGCAACAATGCAACGATGGCGTCGAAGCTTGAAACCGCCGGATGCGAGTCAGCGACTTGCAAACATATTTTTTATATAGAAAAATGAGGGGCGGCCAGCATCCAGAAA
>CM065712.1:29545983-29548483 GCA_017654935.2 Phymorhynchus buccinoides
AACGTCGAGTTCGGCACTAGATAGTAGAATAAGGAGAGAATGGGATAGAGAGAGAGAGAGAGAGTGGGGGGGGGGGGGGGCAGAGAGAGAGAGAGAGAGAAACAATGAACAATGAACAATATTTTACTGAACTGGGCCATCTGCCCATGTCAAAGGGGACAGCGGGGTAGGGTCATCAGCAAATAGAGAGAGAGAGAGTAGAGAGAGAGAGAGAGAGAGAGAGAGAGAGAGAGAGAGAGAGAGAGAGAGAGAGAGAGAGAGAGAAGGAGAGAGAGAGAGAGAGAGAGAGAGAGAGAGAGAGAGAGAGAGAGAGGGAGAGAGAGAGAGAGAGAGAGAGAGAGAGAGAGAGAGAGAGAGAGAGAGAGAGAGAGAGAGAGAGGAGAGAGAGAGAGAGATGATATTCTTCTGAAAGAGCATAATATGATTCCAATCTTGACAGTAGTTTCTCATCGTTAAGACTTTAACTGCAGCTGTGTGAGAGATGTTAAGGGGAGGAGGAGGAGGAGAGAAGAAGAATTAGAAGAAGAAGAAGAAGAAGAAGAAGAAGAAGAAGAAGAAGAAGAAGAAGAGAAGAGAGAGAAGAAGAAGAAGAAGAAGAAGAAAAGAAAAAAAAGAAAAGAGAAAGAAAGAAGAAGAAGACAACGAAGAAGAAGAAGAAGAAAAAGAAAAAGAAGAAGAAAACTTGAACTTGAAAACTTGAAAACTTTAACTTTATTTTATCAAGGATAAAGATTTTAGGCAACGCCTAGTCTTCCAAATCTGTCCTTGACAGAGAAAGAAGAGAGAGAAGAGAGAGAGAGAGTAGAGAGAGAGAGAGAGAGAGAGAGGAGAGAGAGAGATGAGAGAGAGAGAGAGAGAGAGAGAGGGAGAGAGGAGAAGAGAGAGAGACGAGAGATGATTCGAGAATGAGGCCATGAGCCCATGAGGACAGAGAAAGAGAGAGAGAGAGAGAGAGAATAGACAGAGAGAGAGAGAGAGAGAGAGAGAGAGAGAGAGAGAGAGAGAGAGAGAGACCCCGGATGAGAGAGAGAGAGAGAGAGAGAGAGAGAGAGAGAGGAGAGAGAGAGAGAGAGAGAGAGAGACTTAGATGAGACATAGAGAGAGAGAGAGAGAGAAGACAGAAGATGAGAGAGACACAGAGAGAGAGAGGAGAGAGAGAGAGAGAGACAGAGACGGGGGACAGAGAGAGTCAGAGAGAAGAATAAACTAAAGGCGTAGCGACACACTTTGATGATAGGATTCTAATCTGGACAGTTACTTTTCATCAGTTTGACAGAACTTGCATCTGTTCGCAATATCTAAAAGGAACAGGGGGAGAAGAGAGATGAGAGAGAGAGAGAGAGAGAGAGAGAGAGAGAGAGAGAGAGAGAGAGAGAGAGAGAGAGAGAGAGAGAGAGAGATTGGAAGAGAGAGAAAGCGGGGCAGACAATGAGAAGGAAATGGACGGAAAGAGAGAAAGATAGAGAAAGAAAGCAAGAAGTCTGAATTCTGAAGCCAGGTCGTGGTCTGCAATCCCTGAAGGGTCCCCGAAGTCTCTGAATCTGAAGTCTGAAGGGCCATCTGAAGTGTAGTGAATCTGAAGTCTGAAAAAAGTGGAGTTACAAATTCAGAGCGTCTCTCTCTCCATCTCTCTCTATCTCTCCCTCTCTCTCTTCTCTCTCTCTCTCTCTCTCTCTCTCTCTCCTCTCCTCTCTCTTCTCCTCTCTCCTCTCTCTCTCTCTCTCTCTCTCTTCTCTCTCTCTCTCCCCCCGACTCTCTCTGCATGTTTTCCTTGGCGGCGGTTTGCACTGGTGGTTTAAAATTCAGGATCTGAATAGGTTGTGGCATGCTGATCAAGATTATATATATATGGTTATGGGAGACCCTAGGCTTAGTGTAGTTAATCATGGTATTCGCGAGAGGAGAAATGACCGCGAAAGGACTTAACATACGTACACTCCAAGAAACAGCTACAACTATGGGGCTCAAACGTGATACAATACCAGTTAACTACTCAACTGGTTTTACTATTCCAGTTAAGTAGTTAGCTTAAAGGAAGCGGAAATCGCTTATGCAAATTAACTTGTTAAGTGACATTTCGAAATGTCACTTAACTGTTAAGTGTTTTTTTCCGTTTGAGAGGGATTATTTTGTGAAGGTTTGGTAACACCCAATGTAATTGGTCGGCTGTTTTCTTAATTTTTAGTTAACGATTCCCGCGTCAAGTGCTATCGACCGTCGCCATCGTGAATGGAGCATAGTATCGACCCTGACCCTTTTCCGCAAATATGGCTGATGATCGTTTTGCACGTGCCAATTTGCCTGCAGTTGCATCTGTAATAGATGCATTTTACAGAGACAGTATTTTAACCACAAACTAATAAAAAAATAAAAAATAAAAAAATAAAAAATAAAAAAACATCTGTTCAAATTCAACCTGACGGATATAATCTATTCACTAACTCATAAGAAACGGGCAATGATAAATATATACTTTTTGATGCTATTTGGGGCTTATTTC
>CM065712.1:29563483-29565983 GCA_017654935.2 Phymorhynchus buccinoides
GGACAACAGGCCCCGATTGTAGGCCTTTTAGTGACATGGGTGTTAAAGCATTGTGGTGCATAAATGCGACATTGGCGGTGAAAGGGTTAAATCCGCCTGTTTAGTCTGGTACTTCGCCAGTCCCCATTCAGAACTTCAAGCATAGTACGTTGGTACGGGTATAAGCTATAAAGGGGCACCCTGACGGATGAGTTTTTTTTGCAAGCAACACGTCGAGATCACCATGACACAGACCTTTTACAGAGATCAGAACACTCACTTTGCTCTGGTTTCCTAGAAATCAAACCGTCAAAACGGCGATTCCTCCTTGGCGGAGATGCCGGAGAGAGTAGCCATTTTGGATGGGGTGGGTGGAGGACACTCATTGTGGTTAAAGCGTTTTCTTTTTTTGTAGTGCAGTAAAAAAAGAAAAAAAGGGAAGCTATTTCCTTTGTTGTGAGCGAAACTCCTTTAGATAATTATAAACTGTATAAAATTTTAAAAAAAAAAAAAGAAAAGGCTTGTATTGCGAAAGTTTCGTGCAAACGATTTTGCGGCCATTAGAAAAGAGACGGCACACGCCTTCTCTTTGAGTGAAAATAATTTGACTTCCAGCACCTCCGCCAAGGAGGAATCGCCGATTTGACGGTGTGTGATTTCTAGGAAATCAGAGCAAAGTGAGTGTTTGCGATCACTGTAAAGGGTGTTTTCCTGGTGATCTGGACGTGTTTCTTACACAAACGCATCCGTCAGAGTGCCCCTTTAAGCTTGTTGTTGCCGTTATGCTTGCTTAATATTTGTTTAATGTGCGTTTCGGTAAATACAAATAATTTAAACCAATAATTATTGTTTTGTGCATGAAATAATTATAAAACACTCATTAGGGGTAGACTTTCTTTATGAGGTGTATTGTAGACTGGCACAGAGGGTAACGCGTTCGCCTCGTGTCAAGTAAAAACCCGCGTTCGAACCTGGGTTCAGGGGATTTTTCCTTTCACTTTGCACGTGGCCTTACGGTTCGGATGGAGTCATCTTTCGGATCAGAACGATGAACCGAGGTCCCGTGTGCTCATGTGCTTAGCACACGTTAAGCCCAGTGGCAACGAAAAAGTTGTCATTTGGTCAAAATTTTACCCCCCCCCCCCCCTCCCTTCATCAGTAATACAACATTCGCATGCCAAAAAAAATGGGTGGCGCGCATCTGGCTGCGACGCGCTCTCCAGGTGGGAGCAACCCGAATTTCAAAGAGACGTCTATGTGACTATAAAGTACCAAATACCAAAACAAATATTAAGAGGGATACAAAAAAAACCCACTACAGCGCAGCTCCGATTGTTACCAAGCAGAACAAAACCGTGAGTGACAGTTCAGTTGCAAATTGGGGTGGTGTTGACAGCTTAAACGGGTAGTTTGAAAAGTGAAAGAGCTAGAAGCTGGTTGAGTCGGTTCAAGAGAAGAAAAGAGAATGACTGAGAAGAAGAAGTGATAGAAGAAAAAGGAACATGCAGACAGAAAGCCGAAGAAAAGAAGAAGAAGAAGAAGAAGAAGAAGAAAGAAGAAGAAGAAGAAGAAGAAGAAGAAAAGAAGAAGAAGAAGAAGAAGAAGAAGAAGAAGAAGAAGAAGAAGACAGAAGAAGAAGAAGACCAAGAAGAAGAATACGAAGAAGAAGAAGAAGAAGAAGAAGAAGAAGAAGAAAGAAGAACAACAAAACAACAACAACAACAACAACAACAACAAACAACAACAACAACAAACACCAACAACAACAACGACGACGACGACGACGACGACGACGACGATAAGAAGAAGGAGGAGGAGGGGGGTAGAAGAAGAAGAAGAAGAAGGAAGAAGACGACGAAGACGACGAAAGAAGGAGAGGAGAGGGGGGGTAGAAGAAGAAGAAGAAGAAGAAGAAGAAGAAGAAGAAGAAGAAGAAGAAGAAGAAGAAGAAGAAGAAGAAGAAGAGGAAGAAGACGACAACGACGACGACGACGACGAAGAAGAAGAAGAAGTGACAGAACATGGACAAAGTAAAAAGTGGGTGACGGACAACCTACGGCATTGAGCAATGTCAAATACATGCTGAGGAATTGTGGCCGCACTGTTCAGAGAACTTAGCCATCTACAGGTACGTGTAAAGGTCCCAAAGCACGTTCACATTTTCACTATTTCCCCATGGCACCACAGTGATAGTTACTCATGAAAAGGTGGCAGAGTGGTTAAGACGTTCGCCTGCCAAATGTAATGCGTGACTGCAGCGTGAGTGACCCGGGTTCGAATCCCGGCCCCCTCCGCCCCTTTCTAGTTTGACAGGGAAATCGACCTGAACGTCCAGTCCTTCGGATGGGGGACCTTAAAGCTAGTCTGACCATGTGCGCTTTATACGCACGTAAAAATCCCACGGCAGTTGAGTCGGTAAGAGCAGGGAGAAATCCTGCTGCCTGGTATGGCCAAATTCACAGCTAGGTTTCCCAAGTCTGCCCCCACCCCCTCCTAACCCTGCTCCCCATTTTTGTTTTAG
>CM065712.1:29575983-29577718 GCA_017654935.2 Phymorhynchus buccinoides
TAGAACACGACGTGGCCGTCGTTCTAAAATTTTATGTCATATTTTTACGTGCACATTTTGCAAGTTTTATCATTTGTGGCCACTGGCCCGCCCCTTCATTTTCTCTAAAAAAAAAAAAAAAAAAAAATGTTTGCAAGTCGCTGGATCGCTAAGCTTCGACGCCGTAAGTTGCATTGTTTGCTATGGTATCTGGCCGAGTAATGTAGATAAACAACTCTAATTGGTCACGAAGGTGCTCTCCCTCTCCCCTAGTTTTAATTGTGTGTGTTTTTCTCTCCCTAATATTATCGGGGCTATTTGCTCTCACCTCTTATTAATTCTAAATGACAAAACGCGTTACAAGGATCCCCCCGTAGGGATACCCAGTGGGGCGGGGGGGGGGGGGGGGGGTGTCTTGTGCATAACTAGTGTCCCACCTTCTGTAGTTCTGGTGCTTGAGCTTTCCTTTAATCCGTCACTCTCTTTGACTCTGCCTTTTTCCATTTTGCTTCCCGCATCTCACTATCTTTTCTGCCGTACCCCGTCCATTCTCCTGCCTACCCGCCCCCCCCCCCTCTTCAAGAACACTTTCAACGAAAAAAAAAAGATTTCTTCCAGTGGTATAGTCGAATTGTTGCTGGGCTAATTATTTCTTAGTGTTGGCGCATGAATTGGCAGCATGACGCATCTGCGCACATGTTTGACAGGAAACTGTCGGAGCGATCAAAGAGAAAAGAAGAAAAGAAGAAGAAGAGGAGAAAGAAGAAGAAGAAGAAGAGAAGAAGAGAGAAGAAGCAGAAGAAAGAATAAAATAAGAGAATAAGAAGAACAACAACAACAACAACACAACAACAACAAAACAACAACAACAACAACACAACAACAATGAGAAGAAGAATTAAGAAGAAGAGAAGAAAAGAATTACAAGTTTGTCCATGGTATGAAGGAGGGGAAGGGTTAGGGTGGTAAGTAGGAAGTTGAGGAGAGAAGGATGCAGACATATGGCAATGTCGGTAGTCCATGGCCATACACAGTACACACCAGAGAGTGAACAATTGACAATTGAACAATATTTTAATTCTCAGGACGTCCAGCCCCTAGATAGGTTCAAGGAAAAAAGAACTAAGAGAAAAATGCACACGATATAATCACTAATCATCTTAGGTATCTATATACTTTTCAAGAAATTCTGTCTGATTTTTCATGGGCGAATTAAACAAAAATAACTCAGTCTGTCGAATGTTTCACAGAGGCTTTTAAAACACATTTATGTATGACGTGTCAAGTCAAGTCAAGTCAAGTCAAGTCAAGTCAATCATCTTATTGAGGGTTAAGATAAGCTAACAAAGCTTTTTTCCATCCTGCCCTCAAGATATGTTTGCCTTAGTCATTGTAAAGATTACAATGTTTCAGGACGTGGTCCTCCTCTTCTAATATCTTACACATTTCTCACGTAAAGTTTCCATTACTTTTTAAAGTTCTTTTGAACAATAAGATCCATTAATTGGTAACGCACCAAGTTTAGTCAAACAGATTCTAAGCCTCTTATATCAAAATGTACTCAAAATAACTGACTCAGAGTCGAGGTTAGAGAGAGATGAGAGAGAGAGACAGAGAAGAGAGAGAGAGAGAGAGAGAGAGAGAGAGAGAGAGAGAGAGAGAGAGAGAGGAGGGAATGGAGGGAGAAGAGAAGAGGAGGGGGGGCATTACTGCTGCAATTTTTGGTTTTGGCTGTTTTAGGCGAAATGAAAGGAGG
>CM065712.1:29578218-29585718 GCA_017654935.2 Phymorhynchus buccinoides
TGCAACTCCTAATATCCCCCTTACCAACCTTCAAGCTCCTCACCTCACGCTCCCCCCTGACTTACTTCCCATACCTTCTCAACCCTTACTGTAAACACTAACTCCTCACTTCAATTCCCTTGTCTGAACGTTTGTTTGCGTGTTCTAGGACGTGAAGATTGTCTTCAGGTGGCTATTGTGCTAAACTTCGTAACTGTCTTAAGTGATTTCTTCTTCTTTTGTCCTTGTTGAAATTTTGCTGTTGTTCTTCTCTTCTTTTTCTTCTCCTTATAATTTATTCTCTTTTTCTTCTAGTTCTGTTCTTGTTCTTCCGTCTTCCCTTTCTTCATCCTTCGTCTTCTTCTTCTCTTCTTCTCTTCTTCTTCTTCTTCTTACCTTTCTTGTTCTTGTTTTTCTTGTTTTTCTTCTTGTCTTCTTCTTCTTCTTCTTCTTCTTCTTCTTCTTACATATCTCTCTTTTCTTCTTTCTATCTTCTTTCTTCTATCTTCTTTTCGTATTCTTATTCACACTGTAAGCCTCTGTTCAGCCTAGCTACCCAAATATACAGATGTTATCGCGCTTGTGCCTATCTAACAGGCTATGAAGTGGAGACATTTAAGTAAAGGACTCGGCCTCTCGGTAAAAATATTCCCACACCTTTCAATGATTTGTGCTATGTAACTCTCTAATCGCTTCTTTCTATTGCACTCTCTGCTTACACTTTGCTAACTATCTCTCTCTGACGTTCCCTCGCGCCCTCCATCTCTGGCTCTTTACAAACATACACATCCACACACGCACAATTATTACTACCAATCGGTTGAAGCTCATGCCTCGAAAATACGCGAATAGTGTATGAGCTGTACACAGCCCTGAGCATCAGTGAAAACGAAACCGACACACAGCGTACATATCTCACCACATTTATCTGGCTCTATCAACCGTTTGATAAAGTGAACGCAGAGAGAAGCAAGAAGAAGATAGGAAGATACACGAGAAAAGAAGAAGTAGACCCCGTAGCTTCACGAATATCTGATGAAATATTTGTCCATGTTCTGTAATCGAACCATTTGACATTGATTCGGATTGGGGTTTTCCATTTGAAGGAAATGGTCGGTGTTGTGAGAAACTCTTTGAAGTGAGGAAAACCGTTTATTAGTTGATACTTTAAGTGTAGGCTACTACTACTACTACTAACTAACTACTACTACTACTACTACTCTACTAATACTACTACGAGCAGCCTAGGGTATACGTCTACAAACTTTCACAGATTCTCAACAAGAAAGGGGAGAAAGGAGCCATTGTTTGTTGTGACAAGGTTTGAACGCGATAGCCCCGACAATGGGCATGTAGCCAATATACAAAGACTATACAAAGAATAGGGCCTAAAACACAGAGAGATACATGACGAAGAAAAGCACGCACAGGCACACAGACACAGACACATACCCACACACGCACGCGCTCTCTCCCACACACATACACAGAGACGCACAAACAAAAGTACACAGATAACGTATAGGCCAGAGAGAGAGAGAGAGAGAGAGAGAGAGAGGAGAGAGAGAGAGAGAGTGATAGAGAGAGAGAGGGAGAGAGAGAGAGGAGAGGGGTGGGGAGAGAGAGGAGAGAGGAGAGAGAGAGGGAGAGAGAGAGAGAGGGGGAGGAAGAGATATAGAGAGAGAGATGTGGGGTTGGATAAGCCAATAAAAAGGTCAAACTGGGGAGGCACCGGAAGTACAACTCATTATTACTGTGTGTGTCCAAGTTTAAAACATTTCCAACTGTGTAAGGCAAACAAATGCACACATACACAAGCGCGCGCGTACACCCACACACACACACACACACACACACACACACACACACACACACACAACACACACACACACACACACACATACACACACACACACAACACACACACACACAAAGACACACACACACACTACACAACACACACAAACAGACACACACACACACACACACACAGGCACAACGCACCACACAACACACAAACACCTCGCACAGCGCGCGCTCACACACATCTACACGCGCGCGCGGTGTAAAGGTGCAAACAGAAAGCAAGCATCGCAGCGAGCGAGGGCGGTGAGGACGAACGAAGAGAGAGAGAGAGAGAGAGAGAGAGAGAGAGAGAGAGAGGTAGAGAGAGAGAGAGAGAGAGAGAGAGAGAGAGAGAGGAGAGAGAGAGAGAGAGAGAGAGAGACAGAAGAGAGAGAGAAAACAAAAATAAAAATAAAGAAAACTACAACAAATATATATATATATATATAATAGTTTGCTTTGATAAAACTTTTCTGTGTCCAATGTCTTTATTTGTGAACCTCAGAAACAAAACCAGTTAGGCCTACGTTAACTTTGAGTAATGTTCGTGTTCAACAAAAACAAAACAAAACAAATCCCAAACAATTCTATAAATTGTGCTGATTTAGTGGACAGTGCCTTATGCAAAGACAAACAAGGCTGTTTCGACGAGACCTAAGAGAAGGCCTAAGGCTAAGATATGTAAGATATAAATATATATATATATATATATATATAGTATATATATATATATATAGAGAGAGAGAGAGAGTAGAGAGAGAGAGAGAGAGAGAGAGAGAGAGAGAGAGAGAGAGAGAGAGAGAGAGAGAAACAGATACATAGAGATAAACAGAGACAGAAAGAGAGAGAGAGAGAGAGAGAGAGAGAGAGAGAGAGAGAGAGAGGAGAGAGAGAGAGAGAGGGAAAAAAGAAACATAGAGAGAGAAAGAGAGAAAGAGAGAGCGAGAGAGAGGAGAGAGAGAGAGAGAGAGAGAGAAGAGAGAGAGAGAGGGAGGGAAACAGATACATAGAGAGAGACAGAGACAGAAAGACAGAGAGAGAGAGAGAGAGAGAGAGAGAGAGAGAGAGAGAGAGAGAGAGAGAGAAGAGAGAGAGAGACCAGAGAGAGAGAGAGAGGGAGGCACATACAGAGAGAGAGACAGACAGACAGACAGAGACAGAGAGACAGAGGGAGAGCAGAGAGAGAGAGAAAAGAGAGAGAAGGAGAGAGAGAGGGGAGAGAGAGAGAAAGTAAGAAAGAGGATAGGAAAGAAGGATAGCAGAAGGAATAAGAACAGTACAGAACGAACTAAGAAAAAAAATGAAGCAGAAAGAAAGAATGAAAGAAAGAGAAAGATAAGAAAGAAAGAAAGAAAGAAAGAAAGAAAGAAAAGAAAGAAAGAAAGAAAGAAAGAGAGAACGAAAGAAAGAAAGAAAGAAGAAAGAAGAAAGAAAGAGAGAAACGAAAGAAGAAAGAAAGAAAGAAAGATAGAAAGAAAGAAAGAAAGATAGAAAGAAAGAATTGCACAAAAAATAGAAAGGAAGGAACACTCAACATACACAAACTTTAACCGATAGAGGGACAGAATGGAAAAAAATAATAAAAAGAAGGAAAGCTCGTCCTCTCTGAAAGAACAAACAATTAACCCCTTGACTGCCAGAGAACATTAAAGAAATAATCATTGGGCAAATCATGCAATGAAAAAGACACCTGATAGAGCCAATATAAGAAAATGGTCTCTCTCTCTTCTGTCTCTCTCTCTCTCTCTCTCATCTCGATCTCTCGGGACTCTCTCTCTCGTCTCTCATTCCTCTCTCTCTCTCCTCTCTCTCTCTCATCCTCTCGAAGAGCAGAGTCTCTCTCTCTCTCTCTCCTCTCTCACCCCTCTCTCTCCCTCTCATCTCCATCTCTTCTGGAGCGTTCTCTCTCTCTCTCTCTCTCTTCTCTCTCGTAGGGGTTCACTCAGATGTCTCTCTCTATCGTCTCATTTCTGCTCCTGTTGTTCCAATTCTCTCTCTCTCTCTCCTCTCTCCAGAATCAGCATCCTATTCTCTCTCTAAATCTCTCATCTAAGTCCTGAATCCTCTAACTCCTCTTCCAAGGCAATCGTCTCTCACACATCATCTCTCTCTCACAAGCGTCTCTCGAGTCTATCATGTTCTGGTTCTCTCATCTCAGTCCCATCTCTACAAGTCTCTCTCTCTATTCTCTTTTTTCTGTCTCTGTTCTCTCTATGTATAGATGTTTCTCTTGATTATGTTTTGTGCAAAAGCCAGCATTGTCAGGGTTATTCCTCTCCATCTGAATGACACATCACTATCAGTGATGTCATCAGGTCAGTACGTAATACGTTGGTGGCAGGTCAAGGGGTTAAACCAATTATCATTAGTTCCATTTACTCAGAGCAGGGCTTCAAATTTATGCCCCAACTTCGCAGGCGCCCGAGCAAGAAGACGAGATCAGGGCGAGAAACAATAGGACATAATTCGGAAATAATTAAGGGGAGTAATTTCATGGTGTGTGTGGGCGTGATCTTGCCTAATTCAATCGGTCAAACCAGGGGAAGTTACTCTACCATCGGGTAGACTCCCCACTCTCGACCTCGTGGTGTTTGAGCAGACATACAGCACTTAGAACACCGTGCGGTCGTTCTAAAAAAAAATTATGTCATAATTTTTTTTACGTCACATTTTGCAAGTTTTATCAGTTTGTGGCCACTGGCCGCCCTTCATTTCTCTAAAAAAAAAAAAAAAAAAAATGTTTGCAAGTCGCTGGATCGCAAGCTTCGACGCCGTAGTTGCATTGTTGCTATGGTATTTGGCCGAGTAATGGAGGATAAACAACTCTAATGTTCACGAAGTGCTCTCCCCTAGTTTTATTGTGTGTGTTTTTTCTCTCCCGAAATATTATCGTCTATTTGCTCTCACCTCTATTAATCTAAATGACAAAACTCAGTTACAAGGATCCCCCGTAGGGATACCCGAGGGGGGGGGGGGGGGGGGGAGTGTGTCTTGGTGCATAACTAAGTTCTCCCCACCTTCTGGAAGTTCTGTGCTTGTAGCTTCCTCTAAATCTGTCACTCTCTTTGACTCTGCCTTTTCCATTTTTGCTTCATTTTGCTTTCTATCATCTACTATCTTTTTCTGCCGTACCACCCCATATCGGTCCCATTCTCCTGCCTACCCCCCCCCCCCCCCGCCCTCTCAAGAAACACTTTCAACGAAAAAAAAAGATTTCTTCCAGTGGGAAGTCGACTTGCTTGCTGGGCCTAATTATTTCTTAGTGTTAGGCGCATGATGGCAGCATGACGCCATCTGCGCTCATAGTTTGACAGGAAACTGTCTGAGCGATCAAAGAACAAGAAGAAGAAAGAAGAAGAAGAGGAAGAAGAAGAAGAAGAAGAAGAAGAGGAAGAAGAAGAAGATAAGAGAAGAAGAAGAAGAAAGAAGAAGAAGAAGAAGAAGAAGAAGAGAAGAAGAAGAAGAACAACAACAACAACAACAACAACACAACAACAACAACAACAACAACACAACAACAACACAACACAACAACAACAACAAGGAAAGAAGAAGAAGAAGAAGAAGAAGAAGAAGAAGAAGAAGAAGAAATGAAGAATTCACAAGTTTGGTCCATGGTATGGAAGGAGGGGAAGGGGTTAGGGTGGTAAGGAGGAAGTTGAGGAGAGAAGGAAATGCAGACATATGCAATTCGGTAGTCATGCCATACCAGTACACACACAGAGAGTGAACAATTGAACAATTGAACAATATTTTAATTCTTCAGGACTCCAGCCCCTAGAATAAGGTCAAGGAAAAAAGAACTAAAGAGAAAAATGCACACAATAATAATCACTAATCATCTTAGGTAATCTATAGACTTTCAAGAACATTCTGTCTGATTTTCATGGCATTAAACAAAAATATACTCAGTCTGCGAATGTTCCAAACAGAGGCATTTTTAAACACATTTATGTATGACGTGTCAAGTCAAGTCAAGTCAAGTCAAGTCAAGTCAAAATCATCTTTATTGAGGGTTAAAGAATAAGCTAACAAAGCTTTTTCCCATCCTGCCCTCAAGATATGTTTGCCTTATGTCATTGTAAAGATTACATGTATTCAGGACGTGGTCCTCCTCTTCTAATATCTTACACATTTCTCACGTAAAGTTTCCATTACTTTTAAAAGTTCTTTTGAACAAAAGATCCATTAATTGGTAACGCACCAAGTTTAGTCAAAACAATCTCTAAAGCATCTTATATCAATGTACTCAAAGTACTGACTCAGAGTCGAAGTTAGAGAGAGAGAGAGAGAGAGACAGAGACGAGAGAGAGAGAGAGAGAGAGAGAGAGAGAGAGAGAGAGAGAGAGAGAGAGAGAGGGGGAGGGATGGAGGGAGAAGGAGAGAGAGGGGGGGCATTAACTGCTGCATTTTTGTTTTGGCTGTTTAGGCGAAATGGAAAAAGCGAACCGGACGGGGGGGGGGGGGGGGGGGGGTGGTGGGGGGGGGGGGGGGGGGGGGGTGGGGGTGGGGGGGGGGGGGGGGGGGGGGGGGGGAGTTTTGAAAGAGGTTTAAAAGTGTGTGTGTGTGGGTGGTGGTGGGGGGGGGGGGGTGTTGGAGGCAGGGGGGGGGTAGTGGTGGTGAAAAGGGAGGGGGGGGGAGGGGGGGAGAAGCCAATTTGCTGTCAACCAAAAACGATTGGCCGATATATGATTCACCTTTTGCCCTTTAGCGGCGCCGACCTTTCATTTGAATAAAGTCAGACCTCCCCGTTATTATCTGGTCAGAAAGGAAATGGCTTTATTGGTGTGCCGTGAATGGTAGAACTAGCAAATACGAAAGAATCAAGTACCCCCACCCCACCCCCCTGTCTTCTATGCGCGCTGTCCTTCGCGCGTTCCCCGTCTGTGTGTGTGTCTCCGTCTCTATGTGTCTCCGTCTCTATGTGTCTCCGTCTCTATGTGTCACTGTGTCTTTGTCTCTGTGTGTCTCCGTCTCTATGTGTCCCCCGTCTCTATGTGTCTCCGTCTCTATGTGTCCCCGTCTCTATGTGTCTCCGTCTCTATGTGTCCCCGTCTCTGTGTCTCCCGTCTCTATGTGTCCCCGTCTCTGTGTGTCTCCTGTCTCTATGTGTCCCCGTCTCTATGTGTCTCCGTCTCTATGTGTCCCCGTCTCTATGTGTCCCCGTCTCTATGTGTCCCCGTCTCTAATGTCTCCGTCTCTATGTGTCCCCCGTCTCTGTGTGTCCTGTCTCTATTGTGTCCCCGTCTCTGTGTCTCCGTCTCTATGTGTCCCCGTCTCTGTGTGTCGCTGTCTCTATGTGTCCCCGTCTCTGTGTGTCTCCGTCTCTATGTGTCCCCGTCTCTGTGTCGCTGTCTCTATGTGTCCCCGTCTCTGTGTGTGTCTCCGTCTCTATGTGTCCCCGTCTCTGTGTCTCCGTCCGTCTCTATGTGTCCCCGTCTCTGTGTCGCTGTCTCTATGTGCCCCCGTCTGTGTGTGTGTGTCTCTCCGTCTCTATATGTTCCCGTCTCTATGTGCCCCCCCTCTATGTGCCCCCGTCTCTATGTGTCCCTGTCCTCTATGTGTCCCCCGTCTCTATGTGTCACCCGTCTCTATGTGTCCCCGTCTATATGTGTGGTAACCGTCTCTATGTTTCCCCGTCTATATGTGTCCCCGTCTCTATTATGTCCCCGTCTC
>CM065712.1:29590718-29595718 GCA_017654935.2 Phymorhynchus buccinoides
AAGAATCTAGAAGAGAAAATAAGAAGAAGAAGAAGAAAAACAAACAGAAGAGAGAGAAGAAGAAGAAGAGAGAAGAATCTAGAAGAAGAAGAAAGAGAACAAAAGAAGAAGAAGAAGAGGAAGAAGAAGAAAAAAGATAAGAAGAAGAAAAGAATAAGAAGAAGAAGAAGAAGAACCTCAAAAAGAAGAAGAAGAAAGGAAAAACTCGAAGAAGAAGAAGAAGAAGAAGAAGAAGAAGAAGAAGAAGAAGAAGAAGAAGAACAAAAGAGACGGAGAGAAGAGAAGAAGAGAAGAAGAAAAAGAAAAAGAAGAAGAAGAAAGAAGAAGAAGAGAACAAAAAGAAGAAGAGAAGAGAAGGAAGAAGAGAAGAAGAAGAAGAAGAAGAAAGAGACAAAAAGAAGAAAGAGAAAAGAAGAAGAAGAAGAAGAAGAAGAAGAAGACGAAGAAGAGAAGAGGAGAAGGAAGAGGAAGAAGAAAGAGAAGAAAGAAGAACAAAAAGAGAAGAAGAGAGGAACAAAGAAAGAAGAGAAGAAGAGAAGAAGAAGAAGAAGAAGGAAGAAGACTGGTGAACAAGAAGAGACAAGAAGAGGAAGAAGAAGAAGAAGAAAGAGAGAAGAAGAGAAGAAGAAGAAGAAGCGGAAGAAGAAGAGGAAAAGAAGAAGAAGAAAAGAACAAAAAGAAGAAGAAGAAGAGGAAGAAGAAGAGAAGAAGAAGAAGAAGAAGAGAAGAAGAAACAAAGAAAGAAAATGAAAGAAGAAGAGGAAGAGGAAAAAGAAGAGGAAGAAGAAAGGAAGAAGAGGAAGAAGAAAAAGAAGGAAGGAAGAAGAAAAGAAGAAAGAAAAAGAAAAAGAAAGAAGAAGAAGAAGAAGAAGAGGAGAAGAACGAAGAAGAAGAAGAAGAAGAAACAGAAAGAAGAAGAATGAAGAACAAAAAGAAGAAGAAGAAGAGGAAATAAGAAGAAGAACAAAAAGAAGAAGAAGAAGAAGAAGACGAGAAGAAGAGAAGAAAAGAAGAAGAAAAAGAAGAAGAAGACTCGAGACTCTCAGAAGAAGAAGAAGAGAAGAAGAAGAAGAAACAGAAGGAAGAAGAAAATGAAAAGAAGAAAGGAAGAAGAAGGAAGAAGATAGTAGGAGGGGGAAGAAGAAGAAGAGGAGAAGAAAAAGCAGAGTTGAAGAAGAAGAAGAAGAAGAAGAAGCAAAGAAGAAAAAGTATTGAAGAAACAGAAAGAAGAAGAAAAGACTAAGAGAAGAGAATAAGAATAATATTATTGTTGAGAAGAATAAGAAGAAGAGGAAGAATAAGAAGAATAATGAAGAAGAAAAAGAACTAAGAGAGATAGATAAAGAAAGAAAGAAGAAAGAAAAAAAGAAAGAAGTCAACCGCCACTGCAAAAACAGCTGTTTTTATTATAGAACCCACGAAGGACGTTACTACAGAATGCGCTTCACGAGATTAGTGAAGGCGAGTGATTTCCCCTGCGTAATGGCTTCCGGGGGATCGCCCCTTCCTGCTTTCACGCGACTGGAGAGCTCCTGGCGACAATATCATCTCCCTTTTCTTTGAGAGAGATAGGGGTGGGGGTGGAGAGGGGAAAGAAAGAGAGGGGGGTAGGAGAGGGGGGGGGGGAGGGGGCGTGGGGGGGGGAGGGAGAGAGAGAGAGGGGAGTGAGCCAGAGAGGGGGGGGAGAGAGATAGAGATAGGAGAGAGTCAGAAGACATAGAGAGATCGAGAAAGGAGAGAGAGAGAGAGACAGAGACGAGAGAGAGAGAGAGAGAGATCGAGGAAATCACTGGAAACTGACATTTGTATTGTCATTACCACACGGGGAGAGAGAGAGGAGAGTCTTAGAGGGAGTGAGAGAGAGAGAGAAAGAGGAGAGAGAGAGAGAGAGAGAGAAGAGACCTCAGGGAGACAGAGGGATACAGACAGACAGACAGAGATAAAAAGAAGAGAGATTTTAGTCCATTGCCCTATTCGTTTTCCCCCTTATTGTTTCTAACCGGGTTTTCCCACACTTCTCTACATCACACGATCACACCCACTCCACCTAGTTTTCAGACCCCTATCCCAATAATGCGTTTACTCTCTTTACAATGTGCTTCTTCGTTTTTATCTATCTGCGTCTGTCTGTCTGTTTCTCTGTCTATGACTGTCTTGACGTGTCTGTCTATTTGTCTGTCTATCTATCGGACTGTCTATCGGTTGTTTGTCTGTCTGTCTGTTCTGTCTGTCTGTCCTGTCCTCTCTCTCTCTCTCTCTCTCTCTCTCTCTCTCTCATCTCGATCTCGTCTCCGTCTCCTCTCTCCCTCTCTGTGTCTCTCTGCCTCTCTCTCTCTCTTTCTCCCTCTCTCTCTCTGTCTCTCTCTCCTCGTCCTCTCTCTCTCTCTCTCTCTCTTTTTTTTTTTTTTTTTTCTCTCTCTCTCTCCTCTCTCTCTTCTATCTCTCTTCTGTGTGTCCTGTGTATTCTATTATATATCTCTTTTCTCCCCCCCCCCTCGTCTCTCTCTCTCTTCTCTCTCTCTCTCTCTCTCTCTCCTCTTCTCTTTCTGTCTCTCTCTCTGCCTCTCTCTTCTCTCTCTCTCTCTCTCTCCTCTCGCTCTCTCTCTCTCTGTCTCTTTCTTTCTCTCTGTCTCTCCTCTCTCTGTCTCTCTCTCTCTCTGTCACATCTTCTTAGGACTATCTCGTAGTGTCGGTACGGTAGTATTTCAACTCACACATAGTACTGAACTTTTCAGGTACATTTTATTAGCAATTTTGGGACGGTTTTGGTAGCCGCTATTTTTGTGATTCTTACCATCACTAATTTGTCCATTATTATGGCTGTACAATTTGTGCTAAAAGGATGATGTCTTTGATGGTAATTAAGAGGATGATAAGGAGGTTGATGGTGAACATGATGAGGATAATGCTCTCTCTATCTCTCTCTCTATCTCTCTCTCTTCTCTCTCTCTCTCTCTCGATCTCTCTCTCTCTCTCTCTCTTTCATGCTCTCTCGTCGCTCAGTCTCTCTCTCTCTCTCTCTCATCTCTCTCTCTCATCTCTCTCTCGTCTCTCGTCTCTCTCTCTCTAACATGTTTCAATCTCTCACCATGGCAACATATATGTAAGTCGTTATTGTGACTGGCCTATCACTATGTTGCCATGGAGAAATAGCGAAAAATGTTCACGTGTATTGGAGAGACCTTAAAGCTTTCTCCATTGTTGAGTTGTCGGTTCCACCTGACTGTGTCCAAAAAAGGACACACCTCTATACCTATATATCCGAACTTTGCTCGTGTTTCTCTGTGTTTGTTTGCCCTGTAACCCACGAAGCCGTGCACAGAATCGCTTCACATTTTGTGTGATGGTGCGTCATGGTACGCAGATGGTCCCATAGAAAATCTGAACCTCCAGTACAACTCTCCGCCAAGGAAGACTCACTTTTCTGTCAAACATATTCTTCGTCTTGTAGCGCACAAATCAGTAGGCAGAATCGCTTCACATTTTAAGTGGGGTTTTGTCTTGGTGCTCAGATGGTGTTCCATCGAAATCTTGAACCTCTCATTCATAGAGGAAAAAGAGAAGAAAAGAAGAAGAAGACAGAAAACAGAAGAAGAAGAAGAAGAAGAAGAAGAAGGAAGAGCCAAGAAGAGAAAGAAGAAGAAGAATCACCGAAGAGAGAAGGACAGAAGAAGAAGAAGAAGAAGAAGAAGAAGAAGAAGAAGAAGAAGAAGAAGAAGAAGAAGAAGAAGAAGAGGAAGAAAGAAGAAGACGAAGAGAAGAAGAAGAAGAAGAAGAAGAGAAGAAGAAGAAGAAGAAGAAGAAGAAGAAGAAGAAGAAGAATGAAAGAGGAAGAAGAAGAAGAAAGAAGAAGAAGAAGAAGAAGAGAAGAAGAAGAAGAAGAAGAAGAAGAGGAAGAAAAAGAGGAAGAAGCAAGAATGGAAGAAGAAGAAGAAGAAGTTGGAGAATAAGAAGAAGAAGAAAGGAGAAGAAGAAGAAGAAGAAGTAGGAAGGAGGAGAAGAAGAGAAGGAGAGGAAGAAGAGGAAGAAGAAGAAGAAGAAGAAAGAAGAAAGAAGAAGAGACGAAGAAAAGAAGAAGAAGAAGAAAGAAGAAGAAGAAGAAGAAGAAGAAGAAGAAGAAGAAGAAGAAGAAGAAGAAGAAGAAGAAGAAGAAGAAGAAAAGGGAAGAGGAGGAGGAGGAGGAGGAAAAGAAGAAGAAGAGAAGAAATGGGGTGGGGTAGAAGACAAAACAAAAAAAGGAAAGAAAGAAAGAAATGGAGGGAGAAGGATGAGGGGGGTGGGGAGATAAATACAAAGAGAAAGAATGAGAGGGATGGTGGAAAAGAAAGAGAGACAAAAAAGAATAAAAATAGAGGACGGAGGAAAAGAGAAGAAGGAGGAGGAGGAGGAGGAGATTGATTGGTTTATTTATTTATTTATTTATTTATTTGGGTCAAGAAGTATGCACATTGAAGGCCTTCTTTTTGCAAAAAAAGAAGAACAATGAGGAGGATAAAAAGAGGAAGTAAAAGGAGGAGGAGGAGGAGGAGGTTTGCGAAAACGAAGAAGAAAAAGAAGAAGAAGAAGAAAGAAGAACAAGAACAAAGAACAAGAACAAGAAGGAGGAGGGAGGAGCAAAGTAAAACGAAGACGAAAGAAGAATAGAACAAGAAGAAGAAGAAGAAAGAAGAACAAGAAGAACAAGAAGAAGGAGGAGGAGGAGCAAAGTTGCGAAAAACGACGACGACGACGAAGAAGAAGAAGAAGAAGAAGACGAACAAGAACAAGAACAAGAAGAACAAGAAAAGAACAAGAAGAACGGAGGAGCAAAAGTTGTCGAAAACGAACGAACGAACAAGAAAGGAAGAAGAACAAGAAGAACAAGAAGAACAAGAACAAGAACAAGAAGAACAAAGGAGGAGGAGCAGAAGTTGCGAAAACGACGACGACGACGAAGAAGAAGAAGAAGAAGAAGAACAAGAAAGAACAAGAAGAACAAGAAGAACAAGAAGAAGAAGAAT
>CM065712.1:29613218-29615718 GCA_017654935.2 Phymorhynchus buccinoides
CATTGAAATTAATTTTGTTATAGGTGCACCCTGACGGATGAGTTTTTGCAAGAAACACGTCGAGATCACCAGAAAGACAGCCTTTTCAAGGATCAGAACACTCACTTTGCTCTGGTTTCCTAGAAATCAAACCGTCAAAGACGGCGATTCCTCCTTGGCGGAGATGCCGGAGAGAGAAGCCAGTTTGGATGGGGTGGGTGGAGGCCACTCATTGTGGTTGAAGCGTTTTCTTTTTTGTAGTGTAGTAAAAAAAAAAGCAGCGCGGATTCGCAATCGTTTGTGGCACGCTTTTCTTTCTCTTTTACAATATGTGCGACAATTTTGGACCGACCGACAGACCGTGAGTTATAGGTTTGTGGCTTGTTCCACAAACAAAAAAGGAGTTAATTCCTTTGCTGTGAGCGAAACTGATTAAGGTGAACTGTATAAGTTTAAAAAAACTAAAAAAAACTAAAAAAAGGTTTGTATTGTGAAAATTTCGTGCAAACGATTTGGTCTAAACTCAGGCGGCCATTAGAAAAGAGAAGACACATGACTTCTCTTTCAATGAAATAATTTGACTTCCAGCACCTCCGCCAAGGAGGAATCGCCGATTTAACGGTTTGATTTCTGGGAAACCAGAGCAAAGTGAGTGTTCCGATCCTTGAAGGCTGTCTTTCTGGTGATCTCGACGTGTTTCTTGCAAAAAAATATCCGTCAGAGTCCACCTTTAAAATTCGATTTGAGTTCATAATCTTTAGCTACGCTGTCGATAGGCAGGTTGGAAATAACAAGCGCGAATTCGCAATAGTTTGTGGCACGCCGTCTATTTTTACCACTCCAATCATGAGTCACCTCCCCTGGCTTTTCAATACTTTTAATCTGTAAACCAGAATGTTATCTCTGCACCATTTCGTAACTTTTTATATCTTTTTGAAAACATTTAAAACTATGTATCCTACTTATACTCATCGAAAGAAGCACCGCATACTCGTCGTGTCTGTTGTAGTGTCTGTATTACGTATGTTTATTATTTTGTACACTTTAAAATACATCATTTTAAAGAGTGGCCTCAATTTGAAGTGCAGCCTCGATTTGAAGTGCGACAATTTTGTCAATATGTGCGACAATTTTGGACCGACCGACCGACCGACCGACCGACAGACAGACAGACCGACTGACCGCCAAAGTGAGTTATAGGTTTGTGGCTTGTGCCACAAACAAAAAGACGTAATTAACTCTGGTGCTGCTGCTAACAAGAAAGCCAATATTTGGACAACAATGACAACCGAGTGTTAAATAAAGTACGATGGTATCCAATAACAATTGTTAGCAAACTGAGGCATAACTCCTTGTCACCCTGACGGATGAGGTTTTTTTGGCAAGAAACACGACGAGATCACCAGGACAACACCCTTTACAGAGATCGCAACACTCACTTTGCTCTGGTTTCCTAGAAATCAAGCCGTCAAATCGGCGATTCCTCCTTGGCGGAGGTGCAGGAAGTCAAATTATTTCAGTGAAAGAGAAGGCACATTCTTTTCTAATGGCCGCCTGAGTTTAGACCAAATCGATTGCACGAAATGTCCACAATACAAGCCTTTTTTTAATTAATGTTATACAGTTTACCAAAAGGAGTTTCGCTCACAACAAAGGAAATTGCTCTTTTTTTGTTTTTTACTGCACTGCAAAATAGAAAAAGCTTCAACCACAATGAGTGGCCTCCACCCACTCCATCCAAAATGGCTTCTCTCTCCGGCATCTCCGCCAAGGACGAATCACCGTTTTGACGGTTTGATTTCTAGGAAACCAGAGCAAAGTGACTGTTCCTATCCTTGAAAAGGCTGTCGTTCTGGTGATCTCGACGTGTTTCTTGCAAAACACTCATCCGTCAGGGTGCCCCTTTAAATATTATTCAAACAATTATCGTACCACACGCACAAACCCTCGAGCCAGCTAATTATTATGTCAACCTACTTAATATGCATGACATTTAAAGCAGACAGCGTACAGAGAGCAAGACAAAGATTTGAACAATGTCTGGCAGTTGAAGGGTTAAATCTGTTGGTTTTGTTCAATGGCTGAAATTAGCTTCAAGTTTGAGCAATGTCTAGCAGACAAGGGGTTAAGCTCTAGCAGGCTGACACTAGCTTCAAGTTTGAACAATGTCTACAGTTGAAGGGTTAAATCTGTTGGTTTTTGTTCAATGGCTGATACTCGCTTCAAGTTTAACAATGCTGACAGTTGAAGGGTAAATCTGTTGGTTTTTGTTCAATGGCAATACTCGCTTCAAGTTTGAACAATGTCTGACAGTTGAAGGGTTAAATCTGTTGGTTTTGTTCAATGGCTGAAATTAGCTTCAAGTTTGAGCAATGTCTAGCAGACAAGGGGTTAAGCTATTGACTTTTGTTTAATGGCTGACACTAGCTTCAAGTTTGAACAATGTCTGACAGTTGAAGGGTTAAATCTGTTGGTTTTTGTTCAATGGCTGATACTCGCTTCAAGTTTGAACAATGTCTGA
>CM065712.1:29620718-29623218 GCA_017654935.2 Phymorhynchus buccinoides
CTGACTTGGCGTATCTTCTGTGACCTCTGTGACCTCTCTTTGTGCCGTCTGTCTCACTCTCTCTTTCTGTTTGTCTACTTTGACTGGTTGGCTAGTCCTCTCTCTCTCTCTCTCTCTCATATGGCTCTCAACCTCTCTCATCACTCTCCCTCTCTCTCTCTCTTCTTCGTCTCTCTCTCTCTAGTCTCTCTCTCCTCACTCTCTCTCTCTCCCTCTCCATCCCCTCTTTCTCTCAAATCTCTCTCATCTCTCTCTCACTCTCTTCTCATCTCCTCTCTCTAAAAATTCCCCCCTGGATGGTCTCTCGTCTGTCTCTTTCTCTCTCTCTCTCTCTCCTCTCACTCTCTCTCTTTTTTTCTGTCTCTGTGAGTCTCTCTCTTCTCTCTCTCTCTCTCTCTCTCTCTCCCTCGTCTTCTCTCCCTCTCCTCTCTCTCTCTCTCCCCCTCTCTCTCCACGTTTCTCCTCTCTCTCTCCCTCTCGTCTCTATCTCTCTCTCTCTCTCTCTCTCTCTCTCTCTCTCTTTCTCTCTATCTCTTTCGTTCTCTCTGTCTCTCTCTCTCTCTCTGTATCTCTCTCTCTCTCTCTCTCTCAACTCTCTCTCTCTCTCTCTCTCCCTCCTCTCTCTCTCTCTCCCTCTCTCTCCTCTCTCTCTCTCCCTGTCTCTCTCCCTGTCTCTCTCTCTGAATCTCTCTCTCTCTGAATCTCTCTCACTCTCTCTCCTGATTCCTGTCCTCCTCTTCCCTCTCGGAAGGGCTTATCTCTCCTCTCTCTCTCTCCTCCATCTCCGTCTCATCTCTTCTCTCTCTCTCTCTCTCTCTCTCTCTCTCGTCTCTCTCTCTCTCTCCCTCTCTGTGTGCCCAGTGAAGCGTAATACATTTAGGGACATTATTGGTTGAGATTTAACGCCGTCATGACTTCCAATGGTCGTGTGTTGGACACTGACTGGTCATCCGTGAGTGATCCTTGACAGACAGTCAGTGAAGGGGGGAGAGAGAGAGGAGAGAGAGAGACAGAGAGAGAGAGAGAGAGAGAGAGAGAGGGAGAGAGAGGGAAAGGGAGAGAGAGAGAGAGAGACAAGAGAGAGATTGTATAATTCTGAAATTATGATGTCAGGAGAGACATATTTAAGGACATACAGAATGACAGACAAACAGAGAGACAGTCAGGAAGAAAGCGAGACAGATAAACAAACATACACAGAGACAGAGAGAGTGTGTGAGAGGAGAGAGAGAGAGAAGAGAGAGAGAGAGAGGGTGAAGGAGGGGGAGAGAAGGGGAGGGAGAGAGAGAGAGGGAGGAGAGGAGGAAGAAGAGGAAGAGTCGATGAGAGAGGGGGAGAGCCGTCTCGCGTTCTCGTCTCACTCTCTCTGGGGGAGAGAGGGGAGAGAGAGAGAGAGAGAGGAAGGCGTCGAGAGACGACGAGGAGGAGAGAGGGATGGAGAAATGAGAGAGAGAGTCTCTCAGAGTGAGAAGGAGAGAGAGAGAGGGAGAGAGACGAGATGAGAGAGAGTGAGAGAGTGGGGGAGAAAGAGTCAGGAGGGAAGGTCTGAGAGGGGGGGGAGAGGAGAAGGAGAGGACGAGTTGGGCGTAGTGAGAGAGAGAGAGAGGGGGGTGGTGGAGAGAGAGAGGAGAGAGAGAGAGGTGAGAGAGAGGTGAGAGAGAGGGGGGGCGATAGGAGGGAGAGAGAAGGGGGGAGGGAGAGAGAGAGCCTCTCACAAGGAGAGAAAGAGAGAGAGGGAGAGGAGAGAGAGACGGGGGAGAGACGCGAGAGGGAGAGGAGAGAGAGAGCGAGTGGATCTGCACCTCTTTCACTCTCTGAGATGAGACGACTCTATGGGAGAGAGATCTTTTTGAGAGAGAGAGAGAGAGAAGGGTTGAACAGAGGTGAGAAGGAGAGAGATGAGAGGAGGAGAGTACCGAGGTTTAGGGAGGATCAGGAGAGGAGAGAGAGAGGAGGAAAGAGGGATCGAGACTCTCCCTCTCTCTCTCCTCTCCCCCTCTCTCCGGAAGGGGACTCCTGAGGAGAGGGACCTCCTCGGGCGGACGCTTCGGAGAGAGACTCGTTCTTGGAGTGTCTCTCTCTCTCTGAGAGATCTCGCACTCTCCTCTATCTCTCTTCTTTCTCTCTCTCTCATGTAAGGAAAGACATCTCTCTATCAGAATCTCAGATAAACAGAGAGACTCGCAGGAAGACTCTCAGAGTGAGTCTCTCTCTCAAATCTCTCTCTCGCTCCAGATCTCTCTCTCAGGAGAGAGAGTAGAGGAGGTAACGAGGAGCGGACTCGGAGCAGAGTTCCCAGTGAGAGCGTAATACGAGAGAGGGACAGACGACCTGGAGACGAGATTTAACGCCTGATAGAGAGATGACTTAGCGGAATGATTCGTCTTAAGAGCGCAGGGTTGGACACTGAGAGGAAGGTGGATCCGTGAGCGGGAGATCCTGCGGAGAGACACCCGAGTAGAGTGAAAGGGAGAGAAAAGGGAGCGAGGGAGAGGGAAGG
>CM065712.1:29630718-29633218 GCA_017654935.2 Phymorhynchus buccinoides
AATTTACAGGTATGCACAAAACTTGTGTGTGTCAAAGTCAAAGTCAAAGTCAAAATTGTATGTCCATATGGACATCGAATAAGCATTGCATTGTGCTTTTTTACATCAAGCCGGCATACATAACAAAACAGAAATCAAATAATAAGACATGCAGATCATGGAACATTCACAAACACTTGCAAACCCCGTAGAGTGTCACACGCTGCACGCACACGCACGCACGTACGTAGCACACACACACACATACACACACAAACATATACACAAAGAACAAACACACAAGGTCACACCTTCAACACACACACAACACACACATACACACACGGACACACTTCTCTAGGGTACACACACCACACACAATCACACACACACACACACACACACACACACACACATGCATACACACACTGTACACCAAACCAAAATCGTGGAAAATGGGGGAAGGGGGTGACCTTCACCTTGATCAGTATTAACAATGACAAAGGGATGATTTTCAACAAGGAAGATGTGTGTGTGTGTGGTGTCTAACACCAACGGTGTGGTGAAAACACTTATGTGCCCTGTGTGTGTGTGCGTGCGTCGTGCGTGCGTGTGCGTGTCACGTGTGCAAAATGCGTGTGCGCGTGCGTGCGTGCGTGCTCATGTGTGACACATGTGTGTGTGTGAATGTGTGTGTGATGTGGTCGTGTGTGTCGTGCGCTGTGTAGCTGTGCGTATCCTTGGCGACAGACAGTGTGTGTTGTATATGTGTGTCCGATTTGTCAGTGTGTGTGTGATCTTGTTGTGTTGTGTGTGTCTGTTATTCATCATCAGAACGATGGCTTGGAGTCAAACAGGACCTTCTTTAGATAGTCCTTGACGTATTATTGGATTTATTACAAAAATATGGCTAATAACTTGTATTTTCGTTTTCTTCTCTTACTGCAAGGTCCCAGGTCATATGGCATAATGGGTTAGGTACGTATGTCTTCGGTTTTCAGTTTTCACTGGTCACCCCGCTGCGTACAGTCGGACACGGTTCCGATTTCGGAGGGAGCTCAAAGGAGAACATTATTTGGAAGATTGTTTTGGAAAAAAGGCAGACAAACCAGACGAATGGGACAACTAAGTCAGAAAGATAGTAACTAGCATGACAGAAAGCAAAGGCAGCAAAACACTCACAGAGTCAAAGAGAGTTGCAGATTAGACACAAGTTACAAGCACAAAACTTCCAGAAGGTGGGGCACACACACATTTACACGAACAGACCCCCGGTATCCCCACGGGGAGACACAACTTGTATACAAACAATGACTGCATAAATATATAAAAATGGGGGTTTAGCTTTTTACATATTTCAGCAGTCTGCTTTTTATGCAAGTTATTAGTTATCGTGTGTATGTGCTAAATGTG
Source organism: Phymorhynchus buccinoides (assembly GCA_017654935.2). NCBI lineage: Eukaryota > Metazoa > Mollusca > Gastropoda > Neogastropoda > Raphitomidae > Phymorhynchus > Phymorhynchus buccinoides. The sequence goes on from CM065712.1 coordinate 29,632,111, forward strand.
TGTGGTATTTGTGTATATCCGCCTGGCGTGCGTGAGCCGATGTGTTGTGAGTGTGTCTGCGTCGCGTCGTGTCTCTGTGTATGTGTGTGTGTGTGTGTGTGTGTGTGTGTGTGTGTGTGGTGTGTGTGTGTGTGTGTGTGTGTATCTGTGTTGTTATCTATGGCTTGTGTGTGTGTCTTTAGATAGGTGTGTGATGTGTGTGTGTGTGTGTGTGTGTGTGTGTATGTGTGAATGTATGCGTTCCCAGGTGTATGTAATGTGTGTGGTACGTTGTGTGTGTGGTGTTCAGTGTTCGTGTGGTGTGTACAGCCGACACATGTCGTGTGTGTGCTGTGTTATTTGGTGTGTGTGTGGCAGGAGAATGGACCTAAGTCAAAAACATAGTGTGTGAAGATCAAAAGGCTTGAGTCAAAGCTATCTCCTTGAGGAGGTTACCCAAGAGGGGGGCAGAAAGACCCCCCGGTTCACTACTTCCGGTAAAGAAAATCATCGAGGAAGCGACGACTGTGTGTAAAGATGGAATATCTCTGTCTCTTTCTCTCTCTGTTTCTGTTTGTTTATTTCTGTCTGTCTCTCCGTCTCTTTCTCTCTAAGTAATAAGTTCAATAATATGTCAATGGACTATCTAAAGATAGTCCGTTTTGACTCCCAGCCATCGTTATATTCTTCATATCTTTAATGCAGATGTGCTGGCATCAGACAGTCGCTTCCTGTCAGGTAATTAGGATTCTCCCCTTAAATTAAGGGAGAATACTATTGCATTTGTAAACATTCTTCTTCTTTTTTACTTCCCCCCCCCCCCTTTTTTGGGGGGGGTTCTATTTGGCTGACATTTTCAGAAAAGTTGCAGGACCTTTTGGGTATGTGAACTTTCAAATATTAAATGATTTCGCCGAATTGTGGCGGCAAAATATGGCCGAAAAAAACGCGAAATCCGGCGACATTTCAATCTTGAATATATCAAAAACGGCTGAACGGATTTCATACAAACAAACAAACAACTACACAACAAGTGTAAAGTGACGTTATTTTATTCGCAACAGACAAAACAAAACTACTGGATTTTTCGGCGAATGCGCCTTTATCAACATAGACAAACAAGAAAACA
>CM065712.1:29638218-29640718 GCA_017654935.2 Phymorhynchus buccinoides
TTGTTTTTGATACAAACACAATGCCATACTCCACAACAGGCTGAGCAAAATGATACTAAGGACAAAAACTTGTTGAAATGTTGTTTTTGATCCAAACACAATGCCATACTCCACAGGCTGAGCAAAATTATACTAAGGACAAAAACTCGTTGAAATGTTGTTTTTGATACAAACACAATGCCATACTCCATAAACTGACAAAAAATGATACTGTGCTGAGAAAATCGTTCAAATATTGTTGTTGTTGTTTTTTGGTGCAAACGCGGTGCCATACTCCACACGCTGACCCAAAGATTCTGATTCTGTAGACAAACTGGTTGAAATGTTGCTTTTGATACAAACACAATGCCATACTCCATAGATCTGAGCAAAATTATACTAAATAGAGAAAATCGGTGAAATGCTGTTTTTGATACAAATACAATGCCATACTCCACAGGCTGAGCAAAATTATACTAAGGAGAGAAACTCGTTGAAATGCTGTTTTTGATACAAATACAATGCCATACTCCACAGGCTGAGCAAAATTATACTAAGGAGAGAAACTCGTTGAAATGTTGTTTTTGATACAAACACAATGCCATACTCCACAGGCTGAGCAAAATTATACTAAGAGAGAAAAAATGATACTTTTGATACAAAGACAATGCCATCTCCACAGGCTGAGCAAAATATACTGAATGAGAAAATCGGTGAAATGTTGTTTTTGATACAAATACAATGCCATACTCCACACGCTGAGCAAAAATGATACTAAATAGAGAAAATCGGTGAAATGTTGTTTTTGATACAAATACAATGCCATACTCCACAGGCTGAGCAAAATTATACTAAATAGAGAAAATCGGTGAAATGCTGTTTTTGATACAAACACAATGCCATACTCCACAGGCTGAGCAAAATTATACTAAGGAGAGAAACTCGTTGAAATGTTGTTTTTGATACAAACACAATGCCATACTCCACAGGCTGAGCAAAATTATACTAAGGAGAGAAACTCGTTGAAATGTTGTTTTTGATACAAACACAATGCCATACTCCATAGATCTGACAAAAATGATACTGTGCAGAGAAAGTCGTTCAAATATTGATGTGTGGTTTTTTTGGTATAACCGCGGTACCATACTCCTCACGCTGAGCAAAGATTGTGATTATGTAGACAAACTCGTTGAAATGTTGCTTTTGATGCAAACAAAATGCCATACTCCACAGACTGACAAAAAAATTATTCTGTGCAGAGAAATAAGTCATAAGTCATAAGTTTCTTTATTGTCCATTGGCATTGTACAACGCACATGGAAACTTGTCTTCCACCGTGTAAAATAAAAATATTAAATAAATGTATGAAACAAATTTACATTAACAAATATATTCAATTCAATTCAATTCAAAAATCTTTATTATCCATTAAAAAACAAGTTTAAAATGGAATATTTTCTTCCACATGTGCAGCAGATTGAACTAAAACAAGTACATTAAATCAATTATTAAGAACACACACACACACACACACACACACACACACACACACACACACACACACACACACACACTATGTACATAATTTTATAATTATACATAAATGAGAGAATTACAAACATTCAACAAATAATGATTGTTTTCAAGGCAATTACAAAATATTACATTCACAACCACACAAAGAGAGAGAGAGAGAGAGAGAGAGAGAGAGAGAGAGAGAGAGAGAGAGAGAGAGAGAGAGAGAGAGAGAGAGAGAGAGAGGAGGGGAGGGAGCGAGAGAGAGAGAGAGAGAGAGAGAGAGAGAGAGAGAGAGAGAGAGAGAGAGAGAGAGAGAGAGAGAGAGAGAGAGAGAAACAGTCATCAACATTGATAAATCAATAGCAATATTACAGGAAATATATTATCTCTCACACATCCAATTACACCCACACTATACAAAATATTTATCAAGCAGCAATTATGTCATTAAGTTATTTTAAAACATATCAATAAAGTAATTATCATTAAACATGATCACAGTCATCAATAGTGCCAATATTAAACATATTAAGGGAATATTAATCACAGACAGGCAGACCCCCCCTCCCCCCCCCCCCCCCCCCCCCCCCCCCCCCCCCCCCCCCACCCCCCACACCCCAATCATTCATCCGTTCTCCGCTATCTTGCTCACTCATCATGCAACCCACCACCACTTCCGCCTTCAGTTTTTAACCCTTTCCTTTTCTCTTCCCCTTTCCCCCCCCCCCCCCCCCCCCCCCCCCCCCCCCCCCCCCACACCCCCCCCCCCCCCCCCCCCTTTTCGTACCCCCCCCCCTTTTTTTTCTTTTCTTTTTTTTTAGGTAAGCTTTTTCAAACTCGTTGAAATGTTGTTTTTGATACAAAAATAACGCCATACTCCCGCCACAGGCCGAGCAGCTAAGCGTCATAACCCGCACCATTTCCGGAAAGGCCATCTGCCCCTATGACCCCGACCACAACACCACGGCGCTGATGACGCAAAGCGGGGAGCTGTTCTCCGCCA
>CM065712.1:29653218-29660718 GCA_017654935.2 Phymorhynchus buccinoides
CCATGGTGATGAGGGAACACCAGAGACCCCACTGATGGATTGGATGGGTGGCGCATGAATGGAGGGATCTTTCATAATGATGGATTGATGGGTGGATGGATGGGTGGATGGATGGTCGGTGTAGGTGTTCTGGTTGGTTGGTTGGTGGGATTTGGATGGTTGGGATAGTTGGATGGATGGACATGATGCATAGGGTTGGATAGGTATAGATGCATCTGGTGGGTGGGTAGGTGATCGGGTGGATTTGTTGATATGTTGGTTAATCGATTTGTTGAGCGAATTAGGGAGTGAATGAGAGATGACTGGGTGGATAAAATAAATATTGATGAGTCAAGATTGGTTGATTGCTTGCTTGATGGATGATTGGTGGGTTGAGTGTTTAATTGAGTATTTGTATGGCAAGAAGCTAGCTTAGCCATCTTTGGTGGGAAGAGCAGTAGCTATACGGATCGGTTAGCGAGTTAGTTGGCTGGTTAAATGATTGCCCATAACATGTATGGAGAGAGAGATCTAGAGAGAGAGAGATCAGAGAGACCAATAGCGAATACACTGAGAGAGAATTAATATAAATTGGGAGATTAGTTTCTCCAGATACTAAAGAGAGAGAGAGAGAAAGAAATAAGTGTACAGAGACAGGTAGCAGCTTCATTCAGAGAGAGGGGGCTGTACCTGCGAGAGAGAGGGAGAGAGAGAGGGGACGAGAGAGAGAGAGGGGAGAGGGAGAGAGAGAGGTAGAGAACAGAATACCTAAATACTTATAGAGAGACAACAGGGGGGGAGGTCGAGAGAGAGAGAGAGAGAGGGAGAGAGAGAGAGAGAGAGAGAGGGAGAGAGAGGGAGAGAGAGAGGGAATAGGGATTAATACACTAAAATAATACATTTCTATACATATACTATGGGGGGGGGACAAGGACGAGTAAGGGCTATAAAGGAACCAACCCATAATTCGTATTTAAAAATACTGAAAGTACGTTCATATGGCATACAATCTTGCTTTTCATCTTTTTTTGTGTGTGGAACAGATGGACTCATATCGTTGTGGATCACGTTGTCACCAAAACCGATCTCCTCCATGTTTTCTTCCTGGCTACTGAGGACGGAAAACTCCACAAAATGTTTCGACTCAGTCCTTCCTCCTCTTCCTCTTCTTCTTCTTTTCTCTTCTTCCTCATCCTTCTTTTCGGATTTTCTTCTTCTTCTTCGTCGTCTTCGTCGTCGTCGTCATCGTCGTCTTCATCATCGTGGAAGTTTGTGACGTGTCTGGTGGAGGAGGTGAAGATCGTTCCCAATGGTTACCCCCGCCCTGTCAAGGCCATGACTCTGTCTGCTGCCAAGGTCAGAGATGGGGGGGGAGAGAGAGGAGAGGAGAGGGGGGGAGAGAGAGAGAAGAGAGAGAGAGAGAGAGAGAGAGAGAGAGAGAGAGATGGGTGAGAGAGGAGAGAGGGAGAGAGATGAGAGGGAAGGGGGTGTTGAGGTGAAGATCGTTCCCAATGGTCACCCCCGCCCTGTCAAGGCCATGACTCTGTCTGCTGCCAAGGTGAGAGATGGGGGGAGAGAGAGAGAGGGAGAGGAGAGAGAGGAGGGAGGGGAGAAGGAGGGAAGGGGGTGTTGAGGTGAATTTGAGGTGAATTGATCGTTCCCAATGGTCACCCCAGCCCTGTGAATGCCATGACTCTGTCTGCTGCCAAGGTGAGAGATGGGGGGAGAGAGAGAGAGGGAGGGAGAGAGAGAGAGAGGGGTAGAGAGAGAGAGAGAGAGGGAGAGAGAGAGAGAGAGAGAGAGAGAGAGAGAGATGGGAAAATAGAGCAGAGAGAGGGGGGGGGTGGAGAGAGAGAGAGATAGAGTGAGAGAGAGAAATAGAAAGAGAAAAAAGAAAGAGAGAGAGAGTTAACTTCCGTCATATAGACAAGTCTTTGACGTCACTTCCGCTCTTTAGGGACATGACATGTAGGGTACATGGGGATATTAATTTTGTTCCCCTTGTTTTTTTTGCTAGGTGAAACTTATCTCCCCTTTCTTGTTATTCTCTATCACTAATTAAGGCAATTTCTTTTCCAGGGCGCCATCTACATAGTGACAGAGGGCAATGTGATCAAGGTGCCAGTTCAACGCTGCAGTCGATTCAAAGACAGCAGGTAAGCCGCTTGGTAAATAGTTGTAAATCTGCAGCCCTGTATGCAATTGGCTTTGATCGATCTCTTCCTCCCCCACCCCCTCCTCTTTGCATTTCTCTCTGTGTTCCCCACATTCGTTACATTATTTGTAACTTCCTCTAATCTGTCACTCTCTTTGACTCTGCCTTTTCTCTTTGCTTACTGTCATCTACTATCTTTCTGCCTTACCCGGTCCATTCTCCTGCCTTTTTTCACGAAACACTTTCAAAAACATTTCCTCCTCCAGCCGAAGTCGGACTTGCTGGGCCTAACTATTTCTTAGTTAGGCGCATAACTGCAGCATGATGCATCTGCGCTCATAATTGACAGGAAACTGAAGAAGAGAAAAAGAGAAGAAGATTACATTATTTACTTTTTCAAACCCAAACAAGCAAAACCTGAAAAATAGCGGTCACATTCAATACATATTTACTTTTTCAAACCCAAACAGACTCTTTCTCTGTTTCCCCCTCTGTCTTTCCCTTGTCTGTTGACGGGGTTATAATTTTAATCTTAATCTCCTCCCCCCACCCCATCCCACCCCCCACACCTGTCTCTCTGTCCCTCTGTGTCTCTCTCTCTTTCTCTCTGTTTCTGTCTGTCGTTTTCTTTCTCTCGCAAGGAGAGATAGGCCTAGCCTGAATTTATTCTCATCCATGCAAAATTTCTGAACTCTCTCTCTCTCTGTTTGTCTGTCTGTCTCTTTTACTCTCTTTCTAAATTAGAAACGTAAGGTGATGGGATCAGAAATATAAGCGAAGACGTGTTTTTTCTTTAATGTTTTTTTGTTTTAGAAATGTAATGTGATTGTGTCAGAAACAGGTGGTTTTTTGTTTGTTTGTTTACTTTTTTGTCAGTTTTTAAATGGGGGAATGAAGAATTATATTCAGTAAAAGAAGAATTATCCTGTCTTTTTCTCTTGTGATACCCCCCCCCCCCTCCTCTCTCTCTCTCTCGTTGCTATATTACTGTTGTTGTTGTTTCTGTTGGCAATGTTCCTGTGTCTCAATGTTCGTGTTGTAGTATTAGTTACATGTTGCATGCTTAGAACCAAGGACAGAATGGAAGAATAGGCCCAGCCTAAATTCTTATCCTTGTAAAATAAAGTATCTCAAGTCTGAAGTATCTCTTTCTCCCTTTCTCTCTCTCCCTCTCTCTCTCTCCCTCTGTCTCTCTCTCTCCCTGTCTCTCTCTCTCTCTCCCTCTCTCTTTCTCCCTCTCTCCGTCCAGGGATTCCCTCTCCCCCGCCCCCACCACCCTCTTTGGAAAGTTTATGTTTCACGTCCTATTTCGGTCGCGAGACATGATTGTGGGACATTGCTATGAATACAGATGGGGGACCCCCCACCCCCTCTTTGTGTGTATCTTCCTCCTAATGATAGGATTTGTGACGAGGTAATGGGTTAAAAGGCTAAGTCCCTAGGGAAGACTTTAGATAATTTGCCTTTAGCCCACTTCTCTAGGGTATGGGAGATGAGCAACTTTCCCGGCCCCTTTTCATCTAATAAATTTATATTTGTGCCCGGGTTCTGGCTCGTATGATTGTAAGAAATACAAGTGGTTGAATTGCTCTAAATGGCAGACAGAGAGAAGTAGGGTTTTACATGAAATTACAAGACTCCCACTCTCATCAGTCTGACCAAAGGGTTCAGGATTATTTGACACTTGTATTTTATTTACTCCCAAAATCTGCATAAGATTATGCAACAATAATAATAAAGCGGCTCAATGGCGCCAAAACAAAATATGGATAAAAAAACAATGAAATCCGAAAGTATTTACAAGACTTTTGTCTTTCTATAAGGTTCGCCCCATGCCGGAAGGGTTACTAATTATCTTCATTGTCCGTAGGAAAGTTCAAATGATTGGCGCAGTCCGGGGGACTTAGCTGTGGTTGAGTTCCTCCGTAGTGATCGGCGAATGCTGGTGTGGCTGGGCTTGCTCGTCAGATGAGAGTAGCTCCCAGTCGTTCCGGTTACGGCTTCGCGGGATGGCACGGTTCAAGCGTGGTCTCCTCGCGGATTCTGAGTGCGGGTCGTCTTGGCGACAGTCCCGTCTTGGTGCGTGGTGGAGTCCGGGATGATCTTCCGGCCCACGATGCCCTGCTGATAATCACAGGAGAAGGTGGATGTAGATCTCTATGGCTTAGAGACAAGGGGCTTCAGTCGGCAGGGAATTAGTGAATCCCAACCGGCTAGAAGGCTGCCCTTGTACAATAGCACTATTTAATAAATAAACTGAATTTCAGTTAACAAACTGAGATCAGAAAAACATAAAAGGTGATCAATCCATCATCACTCTCCATCCAACACCTGGAAAGGAATGGTATCATAAAGTGCAAGATTGCGGCCCATAGGTTTCCTACTAAAAATAGACAAAAGGGTTAGTAGGCATAAACTCCGGTTCTGGTACCAAAAGTGTTCAAGTCAAAAACACACACACACACAAATAATCAGTGTGCATAAATAGAATAGAATGTTTACCACTTCTTTTCAATAACATATCTATCTACTCCTTATTCATCATGGAACATAGGATCTAGATCAAAACTAGAGTCAAACAAACAACCAGTCTCAATCACCAGTCATCAATAAGACTTACTAGGTGGGCTATTCTGGCTGGGAGAGGTGTTGCTCTAGTCAGTTTCAGCGTCTTGTGTGAAAAACTTTTTCTCACTACGCCAATTATAGCCTTCACTTTCAAACAATGAAAGCCTGCTATTGGTTTATTACAGTCGACACGTCACAAGATGCTGTTCAGAGTGTACAGAACAATCACGCGCCTATTACATCCTTATCACGTGCCGGACATTCAAATCCTTCTCGTGCTCGGAAAGGAAGGGTTGAAAGGGGCCCGCGGTTGTCACTTTCTTGTGATGAGACGGTAGATAAGAGGGGGGGGGGGGTGAAGGGAGATAACCTCGGTAGGTGGTACGTGCCACCGGGGAGACAAATCGAACTTGAAAGGGACCAATCCCGGAATCGGCATTCTTTAGATGGTGGGTGGCAATTAACGTGGCGGCCGGACAGAGAAATGAAAAGGAGAGGGGGGGGGAGGGGGGAGGGGTGTAGATAAGTAAAGAAAGCGGGTCGCGCGGGACACTTACGTCACAGGATTCACCCCTGTCTTTCGCAGCACGTGCCTGGCGGCGCGTGACCCTTACTGCGGCTGGGACACCCGCGTGTCAAAGTGCACCCCTCCACCGAGGAACCCTCATGCCCAGCACTGGGAACAGGACGTCTCTGGTTGTCCCAATCTGGATTATCCTGGTGAGAGAGAGAGAGAGAGAGAGGACAGAGAGAGAGAGAGAGAGAGAGAGAGAGAGAGCGCGGGAGGGGGTGAGAGAGAGAGAGAGGGGGGGGGGAGAGAGAGAGAGAGAGAGGGAGAGAGAGAGAGAGAGAGAGAGAGAGAGAGAGAGAGAGAGAGGAGGGGGGAGAGAGAGAGAGAGAGAGGAGAGAGAGAGAGAGAGAGGGGAGAGAGAGAGAGAGAGAGAGGGAGAGAGAGAGAGAGGGAGAGAGAGAGAGAGAGATGGGAGAGAGAGAGAGAGGGAGAGAGAGAGAGAGAGAAAGAGGACGAGAGATAGAGAGAGAGAGAGAGAGAGAGAGGTGATAGAGAGAGAGAGAGAGAGAGAGAGAGAGAGAGAGAGAGAGAGAGAGAGAGAGAGAAAGAGAGAGGGAGAGAGAGAGAGGGAGATCGAGAAAGAAAGAGAGAGACAGAGAGAGAGGGAGAGAGAGAGAGAGAGAGAGAGAGAGAGAGAGAGAGGGAGATTGTCATGTTTTTAAAAAAAATCATTCTCCGTTTCCTAATTCATGTAAATAATTTTCACACACAAATAATTATTTGTTCCCATGATGCAGTGGACGGGGCGTGGTCGGCGTGGTCCGATTGGTCCAGGTGCCAGCAGGTGGGCGGGGACAACATGGTCGACTCATGTTTATGCAGATCAAGGTCATGTGACCGCCCCAAACCGACCAATGGGGGAAGGCCGTGCATGGGACCAGCCATTCAAGTGGCCAATTGTACCGGTGAGTTTTTTTGTGTGTTTTTTGGTATTTGGTATATTCTAGTCACAGAGACTTATAATCTCTGTGAAATTCGGGCTGCTCTCCCCTGGAGAGCGCGTCGCCGCAACTGCAGCGCCTACACACATTTTTTTGGGGTGGGTTTTTTTTTTTGGGGGGCACAGGGTGAGGAGGGGGGGGGGGGGCACACTTTGAAACCTAGCTATTAAAAATAATAAAGTGGCCATACCAGGCAGCAGGGTTGCACGTGCTATATTGCTGCCACTATTCGTTTCGCGGTTTGTATCTAGCACGGACTTTCACAGCGTTAGGTATTAGGTATTTGGTACTTTATAGTCACAGAGGCGTCTCTGTGAAATTCGGGTTGCTCCCACCTGGAGAGCGCGACGTCGCAGCCAGAGGTGTGCCACCCAATTTGTTTGTTTTTTTGCATGCGATTTTTGTGTGACTGATGAGGAAGGAAAGGGGGGGGGGGGGGGTAAATTTTGACCAAGTGACAACTTTTTCGTTGCCACTGGGTTTAGCGTGTGCTAAGCGCATGGGCACACGGTACCTCAGTTTATCGTCTCATCCGAAAGACTCCACGTTCAGACCATAAGGCCTAATGTAAAGTGAGGTGAAAAATCCCCTGTACCCAGGTTCGAACTCGGGTTTACTTGACACTTGTCACTTTTATTCCACTGTACTGTACTTATATTCCACTGTACTCACACACACACAACCCCCACGCCCTCCATCCCCCCCACCACCCTCCCCCTACCCCACACCCGCACCTACCTTCACACTTATGCGTGTTGCACATCCTCCACTCCTGCTTGTCACAATAAGTGACATGCGTCTATCTTGTCACTTTTCGAATTTGTCTTTGTCCACTTCAGTGTGTCATAAAAACGAAATTGATCTCAAGGGGGATAACTCTCTTTCTAATTAACTCCCCTGCACCAAAGTTGATTACGATGCCAATCATCTAGCAATGTGCGGATCAGAGCCAAAGGGAGGCAAACAGACTAAGCATCATTCTGAAAAAAAGAACGTGCCTAGTTTCGCCTTTATGACCCTTCATTCACACAGTACGCATCAACAATGGTGGAGAGGAGGACATGCATTCATTCTTCGAGCGTATCATAGTCTGTTAACCCTTTCACCGCCAATGTGTTGCATTTTAGCACCACAATGGCTTAACACCCATGTTGCTAAAAGGCATCAAATCAGGGCCTGCTATCCGAAGAGCCTATTTTCTTAATTTTGGGAGGTAAGGATAGGCCTAATGTTATACATGTCACAGAGGAATTGGCAATATTGCAGATATTTTATTTGCTCTACCC
>CM065712.1:29665718-29713218 GCA_017654935.2 Phymorhynchus buccinoides
TAGGGCCCTCTATTCTGTAAGTGAAGGAGTCCCTGGGACCCCTTGTTTTGCGGGACGATTGGGAGCCCTGGATATTTTGCAGCAAGTACAGTGACCTTTAATGATGTCGTTGTAAACCCACAGAGATTTCTCGCATCTCGCCATGGACGGAGTGGATTCACACCAACCGGACGCCTGGCGGATATTTTGAGCAGCGCTTCCGCTTCACGTGCCGGGCCAACGTCCCCCGGCGCAACATGATCAAAACCTCCTTCGCCAAAAGCCAGGCACGATTCTGTCACAACAACGGACATGGATGTCAGACCGCTGGTAAGTACAAAGTGTGGGCCAATAGCACAGTGAGAGTGGGAGCTTTTAAAGGGGCACCCTGACGGATGAGTTTTTGTAAGAAACACGTCGAGATCACCAGGAAAACACCCTTTACAGAGATTGCAACACTCACTTTGCTCTGGTTTTCTAGAAATCAAACCGTCAAAACGGTGATTCCTCCTTGGCGGAGATGCTGGAGAGAGTAACCATTTTGGATGGGGTGGGTGGAGGTCACTCATTGTGGTTGAAGCGTTTTCTTTTTTTGTAGTGCAGTTAAAAAAAAATTGGAGCTATTCCCTTTGCTGTGAGCGAAACTCCTTCAGATAAACTGTATAAAAAAAATAAAAATAAAAAGGCTTGTATTGTGGACATTTCGTGCAAACGATTTGGCGGCCATTAGAAAAGAGACGGCACACGCCTTCTCTTTGGGTGAAAGAGTTTGACTTCCAGCACCTCCGCCAATTCAAGGAGGAATCGCCGATTTGATGGTTTGATTTCTAGGAAACCAGAGCAAAGTGAATGTTGCAATCTCTGTAAAGGGTGTTTTCCTAGTGATCTCGACGCGTTTCTTGCAAAAACTAATCCGTCAGGATCCACCTTTAAGAATTTGTTTGGGGGGTGGGGGTGGACAGGAAAGTGAGGGTGAGAGCCTACACATGATCAAGACCTCCTTCGCCGAAAGCCAGGCAAGATTCTGCCGTAATAACAGTAGGTAGGTAGGTTTATATTATAGGGACAGGCTTTTCATCATAGCCTAGGCCTCTCGGCCTGTGCAACCTCCCCTCTTTGAATATGGACTTTTTATGGATTTGTGGTCAGGTTGCCCGCCTAAAATAAAGTTTGAAGCCATCCATTAATCAAAATCACAAAAACAGATCTTTTAATTTGGACTTGTATCCTAAAGGTTCTTGAATGTATTAGTATTAGGTGCAAATTTCATATGATAAACAATGCCAGATAAAGTTCATTCATTATGGTATTTGCTGTGCTTAATTGATGGAGTAAAGGGGGAGATAAAGTTGATTCATTATGGTGTTTACTGTGTTTATAATTGATGGAGTATAAAAGGGGTAGAGAAAGTTGAAAAACAAATGTATGCTTATCTCATTACCCTGTATAAATAAACGTTTTGTTCGTTCGTTTCGTTAAAAAAAAAAAAAAAATTCCAGTGAGTAGCAACTCAAATAGCGGACGTGGGTGTTCGACCACTGGTGTCTGGATCAATGCTAAAATGAGACTGAGAGCTGGCAAGTTTATAAGCCAATAGCACAGTGAGAGTGAGAGCCGGTAAGTAGCAGCTTTGTTTGGGCCAAGAGCACAGTGAGAATGAGAGCATGTAGGTGCTTGTTGGAGGCTGGTAAATCCTCCCAGGGGGGATACCGGAGAGGGGGGTCTTTTGTACAAATAGTTCCCCCACCTGCTGGACGTTCTGTGCTAGCAACTTCCTCTAATCTGTCACTGTCTTTGACTCTGCCTTTTCCCTTTGCTTGCTGTCATCTGCTATATGTGTGTCTTACCGCGGTCCATTCTCCTGCCTTTGTTCTAGAAACTCTTACAAAGATTATCTCCAGTCGACATGTGCTGTTTAGAGCCGAGATGAAGTAAAAACTCTCTCTCTCTCTCTGTCTCTCTCTCTCTCTCTCTCTCTCTCTCTCTCTCTCTCTCTCTCTCTCTCTCTCTCTCTCTCTCTCTCTCTCTCTCTCTCTCTCTCTCTCTCCCTCTCTCTCTCTCTCTCTGTAAGGACAGATTGAAAGAATAGGCTTGGCCTAAAATCTCAATCCTTGTGTAATAAAGTTTTTTTAGTCTCTCTCTCTCTCTCTCTCTCTCTCTCTCTCTCTCTCTCTCTCTCTCTCTCTCTCTCTCTCTCTCTCTGTCTCTCTCTTTCTCTCTCTCTCTCTCTCTCTCTGTCTCTCTCTTTCTCTCTCTCTCTCTCTCTCTCTCTCTCTCTCTCTCTCTCTCTCTCTCTCTCTCTCTCTCTCTCTCTCTCTCTCTCCCTCCCCCACTCCCACTCCCACTCTCCCCCACCACCCACCCCTCCTCCAAAAAAACTGCAGCATTATATACTAACATTTTATTCTTCAAATTTCATAAATTCACAGGTCAGATGCGGAACACCATCACGTCCATCGACACGTTCAGCTCAGTGGATCGAGTGCTGCGCCGCTTCTGCCGCTACAAGCGACGCCTCTTTCAGAAATACTGCAACTGCCGGACCCTGGGCGTGTTCCTGGTGTGCCAGAAATGCGGAACAGGGTCCAAGAACGACCACGGATGACGGTTGACCCCGGAATACTGGGACCTCCTGCTGGACTACTTGAACGCCCTCCCTAAACACTACTGGGGAGCTCCATGAAGGATCGAGAGAGAGAAAAATAAAGATAGAACTGAAAGGAAGGAAGGAAGGAGCGAAAGAACCAAATGAACGAAGAATGAAGAGACTCAACTAAACCACACAAACCAACAAGACGTACTCACGAACATTAGTTAAGGGTCGGCACACGTTCAGAAGAAAAAAAAGAAAGAACTTAACGAATGAATGAACAAAAAAAGAAGAAGAGAAAAAGAAATAAAAGACGCATAGTTGAACAAAGCAAACAAAAGGAAATGAAAAGAAAAAGAAACAGAAAATGAGAGAGAAAGGGCTGAAAATGAACAAAACTGCATGCACACAGAACCAAATTGAGCAAAGGGTGAATAGGGTTCCAAGAACGACCCTCGGAAAGTTGATTACGATACCAATCAATACTGGCCTTTATGACCTCACTGCACAGTACTATCAACAACGAGGACGACCTAAACACTACTGGAGAGCTCTTGAATATGTGAAGGATCGAGAGAGAGAAAGAAAAAAAAGATAGAACTGAAAGGAAGGAAGGAAGAAGCGAAAGAACTTGGCCTCACTGTTTTATTCTTCTATTAAGAACATGATTTCGTTTGTGGCACACAAACCACAAACCTATACTCACGAACACTATTTTAAGGTCGGTCGGTCGTGAAGGAAGATTGTCGCACAGAAGACAAAAGTCGCACTTCAAATCGAAGCTCCACTTCAAATTAATGAAAGAAAATGATGTATTTTAAAAGCGTACAAAATAATAAACATACGTAATAAGACACTAAACAGAACGACGAGTATGGACTTCTTTCGATGAGTATGAACAAAACAAATAAAAATGAAACAGAAACAGAAAAAGTTACGAATGGTGCAGAGAAACATTCTGGTTTACAGATTAAAATGATTGAAACCATAGGTGACACTTAAGTGGTAAAAATAGACAAGCGTGCCACAAACTATTGCTTTCGCCCTTGTTTTCAAATAAGAGAGAAAGAACTGAAGCACATCAATGACCAAAGAGGGAAGAACGATGCCAATCACAGCAGAAAATGTGAGGTCAGAGCCAAAGTGAGACAAACAAAGCATTCATTCTTCAAAAAAAATGAAGTTCGCCTTTAGGACCCTCCACCCACACAGGTACACAATACTTACACAGAAGGGCAATGTCTCAGGACGATCTTATTCAATTCAAATCAACAATTTTATTGTCTCCAAACAAGTGAAGCAATTAGCCTTTTAGCATGCACATAAAAATTAAGACATAAACAACATTGTTATAACCTAACAGAAGAAACAATGGTAAAATAATATAAAAACACATGTAATTGACATAATATTAGTTATCAAACTTTGCCTCACTATTTCACACACACACACACATATCGCCGCCCTCATAATGGGATATAGAGGTAACTGTAATTTTTATCATCTTTGCATAGCTCTTAAGACTTGTAGAAGTAAACATTACATAATTAAGAAAGAATAAACATCGACTCACCAACAAAAATAACATTAATTATAGAAAGAATAAAGACGCTGTGATCAAACATAATTGTAGAAGCTTTACATTAATTGAAAGAATAAACAACCGACAAACATCATTGTAGAAGCAAAAATTGTCTTAACCCTTTGACGCCATTGTCGCCTTTTCGACCACATAATTTTAGAACCCATGTCAAGATAAAGGCAAAATCAGGGCCTTTTAGCGAAAGACCCTATTTTCTTAATTTTGGGAGGTAAAATAGGCCTAATGTTATATACATACAGACGTGCCAATACTGCAGTATTTTTCCCCTCTCTACCCAGTTAAGTTTGATGGTATCTTTTGGCTGAAAATCAGGTGGCGAAAGGGTTTTCTAGAAAATATAAACATTCTATCAAACAACACCATTGTAGAAGCAAAAATTACATTAATGATAGAAAGTATAAACAACCGATCAAACACCATTGTAGAAGCAAAAACTACATTAATTATAGAAAGTAAAACATTCAATCAAACACCATTGTAGAAGCAAAAATACATTAATGATAGAAAGTATAAACAACCGATCAAACACCATTGTAGAAGCAAAAACTACATTAATTATAGAAAGTATAAACATTCAATCAAACACCATTGTAGAAGCAAAAATGACATTAATGATAGAAAGTATAAACATTCGATCAAACACCATTGTAGAAGCAAAAACTACATTAATTATAGAAAGTATAAACATTCAATCAAACACCATTGTAGAAGCAAAAACTACATTAATTATAGAAAGTATAAACATTCAATCAAACACCATTGTAGAAGCAAAAACTACATTAATTATAGAAAGTATAAACATTCAATCAAACACCATTGTAGAAGCAAAAACTACATTAATTATAGAAAGTATAAACATTCAATCAAACACCATTGTAGAAGCAAAAAGACATTAATATAGAAAGTGGACAACCGATCAAACACCATTGTAGAAGCAAAAATTACATTAATCATCCAATCAAACACCATTGTAGAAGCAAAAATGACATTAATTATAGAAAGTATAAACATTCAATCAAACACCATTGTAGAAGCAAAAATTACATTAATCATAGAAAGGCACTCACAGTCTCAACCGATCAAACACCATTGTAGAAGCAAAAACTACATTAATTATAGAAAGTTTAAACATTCAATCAAACACCATTGTAGAAGCAAAACTTACATTAATTATAGAAAGAATAAACAACCGATCAAACACCATTGTAGAAGCAAAAACTACATTAATTATAGAAAGAATAAACAACCGATCAAACACCATTGTAGAAGCAAAAATGACATTAATTATAGAAAGAATAAACAACATCAAACACCATTGTAGAAGCAAAAACACATTAATTATAGAAAGAATAACACACATCAAACACCATTGTAGAAGCAAAAATGACATTAATTATAGAAAGAATAAACAACCGATCAAACACCATTGTAGAAGCAAAAACTACATTAATTATAGAAAGTATAAACATTAATCAAACACCATTGTAGAAGCAAAAAATACATTAATTATAGAAAGAATAAACAACCAAATCAAACGAATAAAAAGAGAGAGGAAAAAAAAAGAAG
This sequence comes from Phymorhynchus buccinoides, assembly GCA_017654935.2. NCBI lineage: Eukaryota > Metazoa > Mollusca > Gastropoda > Neogastropoda > Raphitomidae > Phymorhynchus > Phymorhynchus buccinoides. The sequence continues at coordinate 29,671,457 of CM065712.1, forward strand.
AAAAAGATGATTATACAAAATGATTAATGAGAGCATGGGGGGAAAAGTACTTGCTGAATAAGGCTCACTAAACATATATACATTGCTTTGCAATTGTTATGTAAAGTTTTGAAAAAAATTAAAGTCAGATTACTCCAGAGACTTAAACAAGTTGGCAATATTAACATTTCTTCCCCTCAACCCAAAACGGTACAAGTGCAGTTGTAGTGCATGCGCACTATAACTTCACTTGCGACAAGTGCAGTTGTAGTGCACGCGCACTATAACTTCACTTGCGCTCCAAGTGTCAAGTGTACTATCCGGGACAGAAAATATTGGTGAATTTTTTGACGGAAAAAGTGATATTTTCATTCTTCAAATCCCCTATAGAGACAGCACTTTTTCCGTCTAAGATGGTTCAGATAGATATTTATTTTATTATATATTTTATTTCACAATTATTTATTCGTTTGTTTCTTGACTTATTTCAGTGTTTATTCATTTCTGTAAATACTAACGCTTTTAATCAATCTTTTAGCCGATACTCATCCTGTTTGTCTTTCTGACATCAATCCCTGTAATACTCAAGCACCTATGACGCACCTTTCTCATTGTTGTTGTCTTACCCTGGCTTAAAGACTCTGGGGATCATCCCCCCAACAGCTGAAGCGCTTGAACGCTATGGCACAAATGGCACCAGCTAGGGATGAGAACATTAAGAGTGTGACCATTGTTTTTATTACCCCGCCACATGGGCAGGCTCGCTCCGACTTTGAAGAAACATTTATCATTTAAGCACTGTATAATAGAACCACACAACTTATTTATTTTTCTGACAGAGTATTTCTTTCCTTTTATCTCTTCATAAGATTTAAGCACTGTATAATGACAGCCCTGAACTGGCCTTATTTTTCTGACAGGGCTATAATTTTAATCTTAATCTTTTATCTCTTCATAAGATTTAACGTGGTGACAGCCCTGACATGGCCTTAGTTGTTCGACGGGGCTATAATTTTAATCTTAATCTTTTATTTCTTCATACGCGGTAAGATTTAACGTGGTGACAGCCCTGACATGGCCTTAGTTGTCGACGGGGCTATAATTTTAATCTTAATCTTTTATTTCTTCATACGCGGTAAGATTTAACGTGGTGACAGCCCTGACATGGCCTTAGTTGTTCGACGGGGCTATAATTTTAATCTTAATCTTTTATTTCTTCCCTTTTCTTTCTCTTGAGTGATATCAAAGATATTCTAAAAGGGTAAGATGGATTACTTAAAAGCTCGGCGAACCGGGCTGATAGAGTTATCGTTAGTGCGGACGTGTACACTATTCACAGTGGAGGCTATCCAAAAACTCGGACTGGAACTTGAACGGAGAATTCAACTGGCCTATCGATGTGTAAAATGTGTCACGTTTCAAAGGGACATAACCAGTGTTTCTGTCCTCACTACTCATATAGGGAAAAGAGACCGGATGTTTATCTTCCCCTGTACAGTCTTTGGTGATATGCCAACATAGCATATGTTTATCTTAAAATATGTAATGTTTTCGAGTAATAATGGTGGTGGTGGTGGTAGTAGTAGTAATCTTTATCTTTATCTTGATTTGAACTAAAAAAGATTTAACTTTTGTGAGGGGCACAGGAGTCATGATCATTAGTTTTCTTATTTTGCACTGAACAGATGTTCTTTTCATTTGTATTGTTAGACTTCTTATACTTTGTACGACACACCAAGCACTTTATTAATAAAATTGATGAAGAAAATTTCAAATCTATTGGGAGGGGCAGGGGGGAGTCATGATGGTTCGTTTTCTTAGTTTGCGCTGAACGGACGTTCTTTTCATTTGTATTGTTAGACTTCTGGTACTTTGTTCAACACACCAAGCACTTTATTTATAAAACTGATGAAGAAAATTTGAAATATTTTGGGAGGGGCAGGGGGGAGTCATGATGATTAGTTTTCTTAGTTTGCTCTGAACTAACGTTCTTTTCGTTTCTATTATTAGACTTCTTGTAGTTTGCACAAATCACTCACCTAGCACTTTATTCATAACTCTGATGAAGAAAATTTGAAATATTTTGGGAGGGGCAGGGGGAAGTCATGATGGCTAGTGTTTCATCATTTGCGCTGAACGGATGTTCTTGTCGTTTCTTGTACAGTATTACACTTCTTGTAGTTTGCACAACTCACTCACCCAGCACTTTATTCATAACTCTGATGAAGAAAATTTGAAATCTTTTGGGAGGGGCAGGGGGTGTCATGATTATTAGTTTTCTTAGTTTGCGCTGAACGGATGTTCTTTTCGTTTCTATTATTAGACTTCTTGTAGTTCGCACAACTCACTCACCTAGCACTTTATTTATAAAACTGATGAAGAAAATTAAAAAAAACAATTGATGCACTTTCGTGAAAAAATGTCCTGTACTCGTGAGTTACGCACCTTGGTTGGCACATTGTAACCACAAAAAATAGAAATAATATGAATAAAACATTGCACATAGCAATTAATAGCATATACCACCACCTATGGGAACACTCTCACACACAAAAAAACAACTGCGCACGAATTTGTTCACATTAATTACTGTTTGCTACGATCTGTAAAATGTGTGTGGATCTCTAATACAATGTACAGAAAGAGAGAGAGACGTGTTTTTCATATAACGTGTGGTTTATGAATAATTATGAACGTGTTCATGATATCTTTGTTCGATCCTTCGGAGGAGACAAACTTGACCTTTGTAAGTTAAGCGGTGAAATCGTCCGTACAACTTGACGTTAATGGTGAACTCTCCTGATTTGGGAATCCAACCTAGAAAGTTTTTTATGCAGTCCATCTGGTTTGGAAGAGAAAAAAGAGAGAGATAAAAAAAAAGTCAGTCCAGCAGTGAAGGTTGCCTGAATCTTCTACTTGCGATTTTGTGTGTGGAAGATTTGGGTAAAAAGTAAAATAAAAAAAGTCGTTTATGTCCCAGTATTCCGGTCAAAAGACCAGACGTTTTGTAGGAAAACGTTAAAAAGAAAGACTATGGCGACCCACGTTTGCCAAAAGGTGTTTATGAAAATGATCTGGTGAATTTTTTTTTGCATTTAAAAAAAAAATGATTGAAATGTTTTTGGGGGTTTTTCGTTCCAAAATGTGTGTATGGTTGTTTTCCCCCCACACCCCTTTTTTTATAATTGTGTTTTAATTTTGTTCATTCGATGTACAAAAACAAAAACAAACACACAACACATTACATGTTTTTCAAGAATTAATTAGATTGTTTGTTTGCTAATTTATGTAAATTTATGTAAATCTCATTTTTCATGTGTTGTCAAGGAGATTGTCCGGTTTTCCTTTCTTATCCTGAATTTCTGGTGTGCAATTTGCATAAATTTGCATGTGAAAGTGGGTGATACGGTTTTTTAACGGAAGGTCAGTCGGATGTAAATATTTATTATTGTATGTTGATGCTGTGTCTGTGTGTGTGTGTGTGTGTGTGTGTGTGTGTGTGTGTGTGTGTATGTATGCATGCGCACGCGTTTGTGTATGTGTTTGGCTTTGTGTGTGTGTGTGTTCATGTTTATATGCATGCATGAATATGTGTGTTGGCCACTGCAAGCAGGGTTATTAACGCCCTTGACGGCAAGAGTGAAGCCCTTGTTGATCAGTATCCAAAAAGGCATTCACTCTTGCAGAAGGCAGCCATTAAGTCGCCTCAAATAGGGTTATTGGTGAGTTATTCCCTTGTTTGGTCAGTACTCAACTATCTCCCCCCCCCACCACCCACCAAGGGCATTCACTCTTGCAAAAAGCAGCCATTAAGTGGCCTCAAATGGGGTTATTGGCGAGAGGTATACCCTTATTTGGTCAGTACTCAACCATCTTCCCCCACCCACCAAGGGCATTCACTCTTGCAAAATGTGGTCATTGCAGTGGCCAATAGATGTAACACAGCATGAACATTAAGGAACTAGCGTCAAATTTGGGCATTGTCGATGTGCTTGCATACACAAATTTATCATTATTCTTGTAAAACAAATCAACCCCAAATTCCTGTCAGCTTTTATCCATGTTTTTTTTTTTTTAAAAGGTAACAGCTGGGAAGTATGTGTATATCTTGTGATATTGACTGCTATGTATTTGGTTCAATCATCATTTTGCATTTGATGAGTATCCTGTGTGCGTTTTTTTTTTTTTAGGCTTTCATTGCGTTTATGTATGTGTGTGTGTGTGTGTGTGTGTGTGTGTGAGAGAGAGAGAGAGAGAGAGAGAGAGAGAGAGAGAGAGAGAGAGAGAGAGAAAGTGTGTGTGTGTGTTTGAGAGAAAGAGAGAGAGTGTGTGTGTGTGTGTGTGTGTGTGAGAGAGTGTGTGTGTGTGTGTGTGATTGTGTGTGTGTGTGTGTGTGAGAGAGAGAAAATATTATGTGTGTGAGAGAGAGAGAGAGTGTGCATATATGTGTGTGTGTGTGTGTGTGTGTGTGCACACGCGTGTGCGTGTATGTGTTGCATGCACACGCACTTTTGCGTGTAATAGTGTGAGATACTTGGAAATCTTTTTAAAAAAATTGCTTGTATTTTTTTTTTCCCTTGTAGATCACACTCAAAGGCTGTTTGTTTTCAAGGCTGTTCATTTATCGTTGTACAGTTACATGGGTTTTTTTAACATTTTCTTCTAACTCTGGGTGTTTAGTGTGCAATATCAATTTGATGGCAAATGTTTGTATGTCTTCATTATGTGGAAACCTTGTGTTACATTACCATTGTATGTGTTTTTGTTTCATTTTGTTGTTGTTTTTTGTGCGGGGAATTTTTTTAAAATGTGACCCAGCACCACGAAAGGGACATTAAGTGTCAAAATGACAATTTTGAGAAAATGGTACAGTTGGAAAACATTTAAGACAACTCTCTTCCAAATGATATAAGAACCATTTACTTGTAACTTTTTCCGTTTCAGAGTCAGGAGCATTTAAATTTGGTAGGGTGACCGCCAGCCATTTTGATAAATCAGTCTAATGTTTAGCCTAGCTGATGAAAATGCATCAACCTACTCATTTTAAAGCACTTTTTGGAGTATTTAGAGATCATGACAAAGACTATTCTAGAGCACGAAAATACACATAACTCAAAAATGATTTTTTTTTTAAAGAGATTTTTTAACTTTGCAAGCCTGTTGAGAAACTAGCCCAGCGACTTAATGTCCCTTTCGTGGTGCTGGGTCACAAGTATGAAAAATGACTGTGGATCGGTGGTTTGAATCCCACTTGCTGCCGTGTTGATGTTCTGTCCTGAGTTGAGGAAACAGATGTTGTACATTATGATTATGAAAAGATCTTGTGTTGTTGTTGCTGTTGTTGTTATTGATTGTTAACATACCCTAGCTAAAAAGCAACAACTCCAGGGATCATCCCAACAGCCGAAGCACTTGAACACTACGATACAAATGCATTCACCTAGGGATGAGATCATTACTGTGTGCGACCGTTTTGTGATTACCCCGCCACGTGGGCAGCCACACACCATCTTCGGGGGCAGAGATTTTGTGTATACCTTGGTACTTTATTAATAATAATAATTGATAGTATTTCTATAGCGCCTTTCTATAATTATTTTACACTCAAGGCGCTTCCATTCACTGATACACCCGCAGTCACACAAAACATTATCACCCATTCATTCACCCAGGTACAAAGATCAAGAAGGAAACATTTACAAACCGAATGAGCTTTGAAAGTAGTGAGTCTTGAGTTTAGCTTTGAAAGTAGAGATAGTTGGTTCATGGCGGAGAACACGTGGAGTTCTGGGAAGATGAGAGAAGGTGGGTTCTGTTTCTAACCCCGTTTGACGCAGAAACATACCGCTCCATGTTTGGATTAGGGGAAGACGGGGAAAAAGCGCATGGGCGGGTAAGAAGCCCACCCCAATTATCTCATGAAATAACCAAAATTTCAGTCTCATTTTGCCCATGAGACGAGCGTTAATGTCTAGCGCGTCTGAAATTTTCTTTATTTCATGAGATAATGGGGTGAACCCGCCCATGCGCTTTTTACCCCGTCTTCCCCTAGTGAAGACCTCTCTTTTGGTTGTTTTTTTGTTTTTTTGCTTTGATGTTTTAGAAATACACAAGATTAGAGTTCATGGTCCGGGATTCGAATCCCATTCAGAAGCGATGTCAAGGCCCCGAGAAACATACTTTATTCTCATTTTCCTCACAGACGTTTAAACCAAATTGTCATAGCTACGTTTCCCAAATCTCCCGAGATCTTGTGCGTGCGTTTTATTTTGTATGTCAAGGCGAAGCTCTGCTCGGTACCTGATCGGAAGATGGGAAGTTTGAGAAGTGTGTAATCTAAAGCGTGGGGTATAGGATTATTGGATATTAAATTGATGAGTAAAGATGTGTAAATGTGGGAGTGCGAAAACACCACCAGAAAGGGCTCAAATAAGAAGAAAGAAAAAAGAAAGAAAGAAATCAGCGTTGTGTTTAGGTATAGGGATAAGGGATAGGGTGAGGTTGATATTTAGAGAGAAAGAACATAAATAGCAAATAAGGTATAACATTTAATTAGAGGGAGGTAGAAAGAGAGACGAGGAAGAAAAGAGATAGGAGAAATATAAGGCTCTGCGTGATCTATCCTCCTGGGAGGAGATGATAAGTTGATAATCCATCTCGAGTCTGATAAGAGAGATAATTAAAGAGAGTGTGTACGAGAGAGAGGGAGAGAGAGAGAGAGAGTTTTTAGGTCTCATCCGAAGGACCTTGTAGTTTCAGTTAAACTTGTTGATATTTGTGGGCATAGGTGCAGTTTGAATTGTCTTAAATGCCTGTTGTTCACATTTCTGGTGTGTGTGTGTGCGTGTGTGTGTGTGCATGTGCGTGCACGCGCGTGCGTAGAATAAATTATTCTTTGAACTGACTAAGAATCAGCCCAATTTGTCAGTGAACACCTTTCTGATGACAAAGTAGTAATGGATTTATGTGCATTTCTTTCTCACTAGGTAATTTGGAACCGAAAAAAAAATCCAAGTTATTTTTTTTTCATTTTACCTGAAAAAATATATACACAAAGAAGAAAGTTAAGCACCCCACCACTTTTTTGCTGTAGATGAGATGAAATCGAGATTTATTGCAAATAATCAATAAAGAATGAAACAACATTGATTGGTAAATGAAAGTTTGACTATCTGACTATAAGAAAACGCATAATTTAATGTATGGTTTTACAAATGCATTCTGATATTCTGAAACAAAAAGGGTTGTTATTTTCAATTAAAAAAATACCATGTTTAAGTATCAATGTAACAATTTCATATGGCTATATCAAAAGTTAAGTATTGTGGGAAAACGTCATGAGGAGTGTCCCAAACACATTTGGCAAATCAAAGTTCAGTAGCGTGTGTTTCCTCCCTGTGCCTGGATGACTGCCTCAACCCTGGTTATAGCGGAATAATGGTAGCCTTGTAATAGCTAAGGGGTGCTTAACTTTTTTCTTTGTGTATAGTACTTATTTGTGGCGGTGCCATAGCCGATGAGGTTAAGCCGAGGCGTGGTCACCGCTACAGCTATCTGTATTAAAAAATTTTTTTAAATCGGGACTTTACTGGTTTCGTACTGCCTCCGGGCATTGCCTCCAGTATTGTTCCCACCATATTTGTATAAATTACAAATGTCCCGTGTGTGTCTGATTCAGACCGAGAGGACTTAAAACTCCATTTTCGTCCTGAAAAAATATAAAGATGGGGAGTATGCTATTTATATTTTTTCAGTCTTTTTTTTAACACGTTTTTTTTCTTCTCCGCAATTAGTTCCATAATGAAGTCAGTGACCATTTATCTCTAATTGATTTTTATTCATTTTATTAATCATTCTCAACCTCTTCCTTTTTATTTTTCACCAGATCCCTTCTTCTCTCTCTGACTCTCTCTCTCTCCTTCTCTCTCTCTCTCTCTCTCCTTCTCTCTCTCTCCTTCTCTCTCTCTCTCTCTCTCTCTCTCTCTCTCTCTCTCTCTCTCTCTCTCTCTCTCTCTCTCTCTCTCTCTCTCTCTCTCTCTCTCTCTCTCTCCTTCTCTCTCTCTCTCCTCTCTCTCTCTCTCTCCATCTTCCACCCTGTTCCATCCCAATCAATATTTATTTAAGTTTTCTTTTTCTTTTTTCCCCACTTTGTTGTCCATTTTAAAATGTGCGTAAAATAAATGTTCATCTTGGTTGATAATGTAATTTTTGTCATTATTATCTCTTAGAATAAATATAGGGGGGGGGGGGGGTGGGGAGGGGGGGGGGGGGGGGGTCACACACTCATCAAAATGTTTTATCCATTAAAAAAATAAAAAGCGATGGGTTTGATTTTGTCTTTCTTTTCACTTTATTTTTTTCATTTTTTCTTCGGTGTCACACGTGTTTGACATTCTATCCAGCATTTTGTGTGTGTGTGTAACAGAAAGTCTGTGTCTGCCTGAGAGAAATAGAGTGTTTCAATGTACATAGGTGACCCAGCACCACGAAAGGGACATTAAGTCGCTGGGCTAGTTTCTCACAACAGGCTTGGAAAGTCAAAAATCTCAATTGTTGTCAATTTTGAGTTATGGGTATTTTCGTGTTCTCTAACATCTTATCTTTCATATTTATAAAGGACAATCTTTATTATGGTCTCTAAATGGTCTCATAAGTGTCTTAAATCGAGCAGGTTAATGCATTGTCTTCAGCTAGGCTAGACTTCAGGCTGTGTTTTCTCAAAATGGCCGACGCTCACCCTCCTAACTTGAAATGCTCATAACTCTGGAACGGAAAAAGATACAAGAATGGTTCTTGTATCATTAGAAAGAGAATTGTCTGACGTTTTCAAATGTATAATTTTCTCAGAATGGTCAGTTTGACACTTAATGTCCCTTTCGTGGTGCTGGGTCACTTATGAGAGACAGAGAAGGGGGGAGAGAGAGAGAGAGAGAGAGAGAGAGAGAGTACCCAGGAGAGTGTGTGACTTGAGAGGGAGTCGGTGAATGGGCATCCCTCTGTGGGGATACCGGGGGGGTCTTTTGTATAAATAGTTCCCCCACCTTCTGAAAGTTCTGTGCTTGTAACTTCCTCTAATTCTTTTTTACTCTTGCCTTTTCCCTTTGCTTATACTCTCATCTGCTATATCTTTCTATCTCGTCTTTCTAACCATTCTCCTGCCTTTTCTCTATAAATTCCTACAAAAAAGATTTCTTCAGCCAAAGTCGGACATGCTGCGCCTAACTAATGCCCCCTGGAAGCTGAAGGGAAACAAGTTTTCAATGTAACTGGGTAAACGTCAAGATGTGCCACCCCCCCTACCTATCTCGGTTAATTCTATTTTTCCGTTATTGCCTTTCTTACTATACATAAAGCTGTATTTTAGGAACATCTTTAGCTAATAACCTTTTTGGAATACTAACCCTATCCCTAACCCTATCCCTAAACCTAACCCTACCCCCCCCCCCCCCCCCCCCTATAAGACGGAAAAACGCAACGAACCACAACTGTGACAAATCGCGGTGTACTGCAGTACATAGTGGGGGGTAGGGTTAGGGTTAGGCATTAGGGCTAGGGTTAGTATTCCAAAAAGGTTATTAGCTAAAAATGTTCCTAAAATACAGCTTTATGTATGGTAAGAAAGGCAAAAACGGAAAAATAGAATTAACCGAGAAATGCAGAGGCGGTGGGACATCTTTACCTTTCCCTGTAACTGACAGGCTCTCGTTGCACTTTCAGGACATCCTGGACAAAAAGATCCTGAACTTCAGGACATCCTGGACAAAAAGATCCTGAACTTCAGGACATCCTGACAACTTCAGGACATCCTGGACAAAAAAATCCTGAACTTCAGGACATCCTGGACAAAAAAATCCTGAACTCCATCCTGGAACTTCAGGACATCCTGGACAAAAAATCCTGAACTTCAGGACATCCTGAAAAGAAATCCTGAACTTCAGGACATCCTGGACAAATCCTGGACAAAAAAATCCTGAACTTCAGGACATCCTGGACAAAGAAATCCTGAACTTCAGGACATCCTGGACAAAGAGATCCTGAACTTCAGGACATCCTGGACAAAAAAATCCTGAACTTCAGGACATCCTGGACAAAGAAATCCTGATCAGGACTGAACTTCAGGACATCCTGGACAAAGAAATCCTGAACTTCAGGACATCCTGGACAAAGAGATCCTGAACTTCAGGACATCCTGGACAAAGAGATCCTGAACTTCAGGACATCCTGGACAAATCCTGGACAAAGAGATCCTGAACTTCAGGAACTTCAGGACAAAGAGATCCTCCTGGACAAAGGACATCCTGGACAAAGATCCTGAACTTCAGGACAAAGAGATCCTGAACTTCAGGACATCCTGGACAAAGAGATCCTGAACTTCAGGACATCCTGGACAAAGAGATCCTGAACTTCAGGACATCCTGGACAAAGAACCTGAACTTCAGGACATCCTGGACAACAAAGAGATCCTGAACTTCAGGACATCCTGGACAAAGAGATCCTGAACTTCAGGACATCCTGGACAAAGAGATCCTGAACTTGAGGACATCCTGGACAAAGAGATCCTGAACTTCAGGACATCCTGGACAAAGAGATCCTGAACTTCAGGACATCCTGAGAGCAGGAGCATCCAAGCGTCTATGTTGCAAAACAATGCTGAGACAATTTTCAAGGCGTTTTGGCATCTGAATGGGGGGTGTAAGCCCAGTCACACTGCGTATACAATAGGAATTGTTTGGAAATAATTAACCCCTTCACTGCCACAGGAAAACTGAGAAATTATCGATTTTCTTATTATAAAGTTTAAAACAATTCTGTTAGACTCAAACTGAAAATATGGTCTAGAGATATATCTTTCCTGGCGTATCTAAACCAAAAACCATCATCGGAGGACTATGACATCAAAAGTTATGACATCGGCAATGACATCATACACTACAAGACTATCTCATAGCAGGGAAGGGGTTAAGGGGAGTAATTTCATGGCGTGGGAGTGATCTTGCCTAATTCAATCGGTCAAACAGGGGAAGTCACTCTACCATCAGCTCTCGTAGCCTATCGACTCGTGTGTTTGAGCAGACATACATCACTTAGAACACCGTGCGTCATTCTAAAACATGATGTCATTTATATTTTTTACGTCACATTTTGCAAGTTTTATCGGTTTGTGGCCACTGGCCACCCCCTAATTTATTATATAAAAACATGTTTGCAAGTCGCTGACTCGCATCCTGCGGTTTCAAGCTTCGACAATGTTGCATTGATGCTATGGTGTTTGACCGAGTAATGGAGGTAAACAACTGTAATTTTCACAAAGTGCTCTCCCCTAGTTTTTTTTTCCGAAAATCATCTATTCGACCCCAATTGCGACGATGCCTGCGAGTCATGATTCACGTGAAATGCTTCCATCTAAAAATAACACTACTATTTTCGCTCACTATACTCATGTGGATCCGCCAGTCACGAATCAAATATAATATCTGATACAAAAATACAGACGTTTCATCAGATTCGTGTACAAATATAGTGAACGTAACTACGTAGAATTTCATTTGCCTACAATGAAAGGCAGGGGTCCAGGGACCCATGGCCCCGGCAGGGTACAGGGGCAGAGACCCCCGTCGGACGATTCAGGGGGGCAACTTAAGAGAGAGAGATAACGAGACAGTTAAAATGACAGACAGAGACAGTTGGAGTCTGATAAGCCTTGTAAATTTATTACATGTACATTGCCTTTGTCAACTTCCAAGATAGAACAACTAGACTAAGTTCAAAACGCCCCAAATCGCTTGTGGTCCCAAAAAAAGTTCAGTTTTTGGTAAAATAAAAAATACAGACAAACCTCTATTTTAAGACTTCCAAAATGTCCGGAAAAATCGGTCGTAAATTGGAGGGGTCGTATGACGGAGGTTTTCACTGGCAGCCGTAGAAAGAAAAAGTTCAGCACAGTTCATACTCTCTTCTTCATGCACACATACCATGACATATTAAAACTGGATTTGGGTCTTTCCAACTCCATAGGATTGTGCAATCGATGTATTACAGTTTCACTTCGCCGACTTCTGTTAATCACTTCCACTCTCGTCCAAAGTCAGTGGTTTTCTTTTTAAAAGTCAGTGGTTTTCGTGCTTTTCCTACGCTCTCCGACATCTTTTCTACAACGAGGGAAGCGACTCCGCTTTCAGGCCCTTGACCGTGGTTGTTTCCCTTTGCTCGAAGTCTATGCAGACGACAACAACGGTCATAAAAACCAACAAAATGGCGGTCGTAAGTCGCGTTTCAGAGGAAGTCGTTTACATAGTAAAATGCATCCGTGCCAACAAATCCGGTCTCAAATGAGAGGTGGTCGCTTAACAGAGGGTCGTAAAATAGGGGTTTGTCTGTAGTGAAATCAGTGTAAAAATGAAAGAGTAGCACCCATGCAGTTGTCACAATCGGATCATATTGAGGTCCAATTCTACGCAGTGTGGCGGGTCTTTTAGAGAATAAGTGCTTCAAACCAGTTTCAACCACAACAGAACTTTCAAAAACGAAACACACTTTGTGTACCAATATCAGTCACAGTCTTCGGTGGTTGTTTATTTAACTGCAGAATTCTAGACGAAAGATTAGACAATAAACGACAACATTATATATATATATATGTAGACAAGAACAAAAGCTCTTTCACCGCTGGTTTACACGCATAACGAAAAGAAGAAAAAAAATGTGACGGTGCATGGGAAAACCTTACATAAGTCGCTCAGAATGTTTTGAGCAAAAGCCAAAAATAGTCCAAATATCAATTTTCTATTTAGGGCAGATCTATGTCTATTTTCGTGTGTTCTACCAGTATCCACAACATGAAAGACAATTTTGAATGATTTCTTTGTTTATTTGATCGTTTTCTGAATCAAGTCAATAGAAACAAAGAGGCAAAGCTGTACCTTCTATGCCCGGTTTCTGCAAATGATCTATTTCGATTGCCAAACTTCAAATAATTATGAAATAAAAACTAGACAAGATAACTCAATTCGGTTTTCTGTGCATTAACCTCTTCACTGCCGCATCACAGATATTTCCGCCAACTTCCGGTAACCTATAAACTGCCCCGTCACGGAAATATCCGTCATAGGGTTATTCTAAGAGTTTCCCTTTTTCTATCCATACGTTTTTCGCAGTATGTTCGAATGCATGTGAGTGTTCTCAAAGGATAGTATATTCAATCCCCGTTCAGAAAAGTATAGGTTATATGCACTTTTATTCAGAAAGTTTTGCGATAGACACGGCAACCTAAAACGGCTTGGCAAATAGTTGCACCGGAACCGGGCTTGGCAGTGAAGGGGTTAACAAGGAATCTTTGTTTCACCACGAAAAATTGAAATCTCAATTTATGCCCAAATTCCATGTCTATTTTTTCCCATGCACAGTCCCATATAGTTCACAGGTTGCTAATACTGTACAATAAAGGAAAAAAACACCTTTATGCACGCATCAGAATTAGAAAAGCTGGTTTAAAAAGATGGATACGCAAACAAACAAAACCTGCAGTTACTTTGGAAAAGAACGTATTTTAACACATCGTCGGTGAAATTCAAAAACCTCGTATCTCGATTTTTGGGGATTTTGAGTTAGATACATAGTCACCTCTGTCATTTTCTCCCGCCACCTTCCACCAAAAGCTCGCATCTCTAACGACTTTCTATCTGGGGTAAATGAGGTGCAAATGGAAGAAAAACTCGTAAGTCCAAAATTCAGATCTAGTTAAGGACAAAAACCTCGTATCTTCGTTCATTTCAAGTATAAAAAAATAAAATAAAAAGTAATATTAACAAAATGCAGGACTAAATTCGCAATGACTTGAACAACATATTTAATTTCACCGACGATATTATCCTTAATGAAAAGTAAAAGCACATATTGAAGAAACATTCTTTAAAAAAAGATTATAAATAAATAAAAACGAAAACTTTACAGACAAAATTCCATTTACAAAATTAGTTTTTGTTTCCATTTACATCATTATTTACAATGTTTGTGGTCGCATCAATTCAGGTGTAGAGTGGCACAGTGGTAGCGCGTTCGCTTCAAGTAAACCCGAGTTCGAACCTGGGTACAGGGGATTTTTCTTCTCACTTTGCACTAGGACTTGCGGTCTGAACGTGGAGTCTTTCGGATGAGACGATGAACCGAGGTCCCGTGTGCTCATGCACTTAGCACACGTTAAACCAGTGGCGACGAAAAAGTTGTCATTTGGTCAAAATGTACCCCCCCCCCCTTCCTCATCAGTCACACAAAAATCGCATAAAAATAAATAAATTGGGTGGCGCGCATCTGGTGGGAGCAACCCGAATTTCACAGAGACGCCTCAGTGACTATGGCTGGTACCCACGTGTCGTCATATCCGGCCACAAGGAGCGTGCCATATTATGGGAGACCGCCATCTTAGTCAGTAACTTTGTTTGAAAAATGCCAGATCGATGCTGTTTACACACAAATCTGACTAAGATGGCGACACTTCCGTTGGAAGGGTCGAGATGCGCACGCAGGTAGGGGGGGAGCTATACAGTACCTAATACCTACTAACTCCCACCATACCCTCCAGACCAGCAAGTTGCATCTTCTGCTATCTGCTGTTCAGTCAAACACACCACTGAAAGTGACTGGCATACACACACATACAAATCGGGGTCAAGAATAGACAAAAAAAAATCTGCCCCCCCCCCCCCCCCCGAAAAAGGTCGACATGCATGTTGCAAAATATTCAAAACTGCAGTCATATATGCCTGGTGCAGATTATTCAAACACTCGCACACAGACGCACACACTCACTATCTGTACATTTTCTTTCATGTTAATTTCCATGTCTTCTGTGACAGACTAAGGCCGGGTTCATATTAGACGTGTAAGTTCCGTACAGAAAACCTTAAATAAGTGGAAGAAAGAAGAATAAAAGTTTACGCATATAGGGGAAATTCGGACACGTGTGCAAATCTTTCTCCTTTGTTTCTTATTTATGGATTGCGCACGGGTTTCCGCATGGAATATCCGCTTATGTGTGTACACCGCCTTAGACTCTCTTACACACACACACACATACATTCCGGCATCGCCAGATTATGAGAATTTGAGAAACAATGATTTTCTTACACACGCACACAAAACTTGTACAATAAAAAGGGCCTCCTATATTATAAGCATTTGCCCCCCCCCCCCCCCCCCGTGGGGATATCGGGGGGTCTTTCATACAAATAGTTTCCCCACCTTCTGGAAGTTCGGTGCTTATAACATACTCTAATCCATCACTCTCTTTGACTCTGCCTTTTCCCTTTGCTTACTGTCATCTGCTATCTTTCTGTCTTGCCGGTCCATTCTCCTGCCTTTTTTCTATAAATTCTGACAAAGATTTCTTCAGACGAAGTCGGACATGCTGGGCCTAACTATTTCTTAGTTAGGCGCATAACGGCAGCATGACGCATCTACGCTCATATGACAAAAACAAATGTCTGAGCGAACGAAGAAGAAGAGGAGAAGATAAGTATTTGCTATGTTCAAAGGAATGTAGCACTTGTACTAGTCTAGAGGGGTGGAAAAAAAGCAGCAAATATGTGTGTGTGTGTGTGTGTGTGTGTGTGTGTGTGTGTGTGTGTGTGTGTGTGTGTCTGTGTACGCTGCTCCTGCACTCCGCCAGTTTTTTTTCTCAGGATTTT
Source organism: Phymorhynchus buccinoides (assembly GCA_017654935.2). Taxonomy (NCBI): domain Eukaryota; kingdom Metazoa; phylum Mollusca; class Gastropoda; order Neogastropoda; family Raphitomidae; genus Phymorhynchus; species Phymorhynchus buccinoides. Next base: position 29,687,119 of record CM065712.1, read on the forward strand.
TGAAATTTCCCAGGAGCACCCATGAATCATATAATTATATCAGATCTGTTTACCCTGAAATTGGGCTTCGTGTATTCGAAATCCAAAATAAGTGTATTTTTCACAAAATAGGAGTACTCCAACAGGAAAGTTAAAAAAACCGAGTGCAAACATGATTACATTTTTATAACAACTTATAGACATACTATGTCAAAAGTGTCATCCATTTATATCTTAATTTACAAGAATACGCACACACACACACACACACACACACACACATACACACACAGACACAGACACACACACACAGACATATACACACACACACACACACACACACACAGGCATACACACACACACAGAGACATACACACACAGACATACAGACATACACACACAGACACAGACATACACACACACACACACACACAGACATACACACACACACACACACACAGACATACACACACACACACACACACACACACAGACATACACACACACACACACACACAGACATACACACACACACACACAGACATACACACACAGACACAGACACACACACACAGACATACACACACAGACATATACACACACACACACACACACACACACAGGCATACACACACACACACAGACATACACACACAGACATACAGACATACACACACACACACACAGACATACACACACACACACAGACATACACACACACACACACACACACACACACACACACACACACACACACACACACACACACACACACACACACACACACACACACACACACACACACACACACACACACACACACACACACACACACACACACACACACACACACACACACAGACATACACACACACACACACGCACACACACACACACACACACACACACACATACAGACATAGACATACACACACACACACACAGACACAGACACAGACACACACACACACACACGCACACACACTGCAGCAGTTTCCTGAATCAGGCAATATACAGAAACGAGTCAGATTTTGTTTCACCCATGCATCATATTTATCATATTTTTGTCAAATATGTGTGCAAAATATGGTGAAATCTTATGGGTGAACAGGTCTGGTTTATATACACTCAGGGATCAATCTTGTCACAGGACATCAGAGGTCATTTGACCAGTTCGAAGAAAATATAATAGGTCATTTTCATAAAACAATAAGTCATAATGTATAAACAAAATATTGAAAAAAAGGAAACACAACTTGAGTGCAAAAAACCTGTTTTCTGGGACGCTCTGTTGCATCGAGCACAACATCACTGCATGTCCAAAACATGACATGAGAAAAGTTAGGTTTTTTGTTAGTTTGTTTGTTTCATTTGTTTTTATTGTTTTTGCATAAGAAACGTACAGTACTATGCAATGTAAAGAAATAACAGGGCAATTATTTTTACCGTCTATTGCTTCACCTAAGTCAATCTCATCGCTATGAAATCAGTTGCAGCGCACATCAAAATCCCTAAACAGGGTTCGTACAAATTTTTCCCATCCAAATTTACAAACTTTTCAAAGACTTCTTAAAGACCTTTCCCCCCAAAATAAGGACTGTAAGGTAATGCACACACACATACACACACACACACACACACACACACACAATGGGTGGCGCTGCACTTGCGGCGACGATCTTTCCAGATGGGAGCAACCCGAATTTCAAAGGAGATAAGTCTCTGTGACTTGTATACATTAATTATTATTATATATCAAACACCAAATGCACAGAGACCCACAAGATTTTTCAGGATCTGAATAGAACTGATCATCCAATTATGTACTGGGAAGGATAAGCTTGTTGATCAAAAATAAACTTTTTAAAAACTCTGGACAAAATGGCTGTTTTTACAGACTTTTTAAGGGCTTAAAAATGGGGTGGCGTTTTTTAACAAATTTGTACCGACCTTTAAAGACCGTACGAACCCTGCTAAAAGTTGCTAGCAGACACGAAGTAAACATAATAAGTCATATGACCTTACCTGCAAAAAACAATAGGCCATTTCAAAATATCAATCAATGACTGATGACCCGTGCTGAGAATAATCCCTGGACACTCACTCACAGATCATCCGCATGCTGAGGAAACATTTCACTAATCTTGAAACGTACATCGACTGAACACTTTGAAAGAGAGAAAAGTAAACAAACAGAGCAACTGTCTGACAACAAACGACAATGAAAACAATAACAAACATGTTGACGATGAAGCTACACATTTCGTTTTTTCAAAGATTACATGACAGAAAACAACACACTGTTTGCTTATATTCCAAACAAAATCACGTGACAAGCTCACAACAGCAAAATGTGACCCGGCACCACGACAGGGACATTAACACTATTGTGACTGATGCTGCCTCGGCCTATTCTCAGTGCAGGCCTGGGCCTGCAGCCGAGTGGCTCATAGAAATTGGGTGCTTGTAAACAGACGCATCTAGCTAAGCTGAATGATGTCCTATCACGACCAAAGTTTGATTACTTACTGAAAAAAGGCTGCTAAGTTCATCTGTGTACTGTTCAAGTTGATAGGTATAACGCTGAATAAGGGGAATAACTCATTGTTTACATGCATTGCATTCAACGACATCCCCTGCCCCCACCCCACGACGAACACTCTCAGTCTCTTGACTTGTAGAGGCCACTGACACACTAGCTTCACTTCCACGCTCATCCTCGCTGTTTTCTTCACTTTCTGAGTCAGAAAACGAGTATTCTGGATCTTTATCTTCAGGTTCATCCAGATCGAGAAGATGGAGAATCTCCTCCATCGATGGTTTGGCATTTTTCGTTCATAATTGGCGTCAAATCGGCGATCTAAGACAAAGAAATTGCAAAAACGGAAGTATACTATAAAGGGAAACTACTCCCAGAACGAAGGCAAACTGTGGTCAAAAGTTTGACACGAGTTTTGTACCTTATACCGTTGGGCGACTGTGAACGTGGCCAGGCAGTGGGGGATGTTCTACGGCCTCCAACACGAACGCTGCCCGTCATCAATGTGTTAAGTCGCTGGGCTAGTTTCACACAACAGGCTTACAAAATCAAAAGTAGAATTTGTTGTCAATTTTGAGTTATGGGTATGTTTGTGATCTCTAACATCTAATCTTTCATATTTATAAAGGATAATCTTGAATTTGGTCTGTAAATGGTCTTATGAGTGATTTAAAACGAGTAGGTCAATGCATTTTCTCCAGCTAGGCTAGACTTTAGACTGTGTTTTCATCAAAATGGCAGACACTCACCCTACTACTAACTTTAAATGCTCATAACTCTGGAACGGAAAATGATACAAGAATGGTTCTTGTATCATTAGAAAGAGAATTGTCTGATGTTTTCAAATGCATAATATTCTCAGAATGGTCAGTTTGCAGGCATAGTAGTGGGGGCAAAGTGGTTTTCAAGGAAAATGGCCGGAGGTCCAGGGGGCCGAAGAAAAATCAATAAATGAGTGAAATTTTTCACTTTTTCATGCCATTTCAAAAATAATTTTGATTCAAACTGTTTCGCGGATTTTCCGTGATTCGCGGAGGTCTACCATGCCTGCTTTGACACTTAATGTCCCTTTCGTGGCGCTGGGTCACACAAAATAGTAATCGCAGATCATGATTTCAAGGGAAGGTTTGACTCTAGCTGGGTTGAAACACGAAACGACAAGACATAATTTGACGAGAGAATTTGAGAACGTTGTTTGTTTGTTGTGGATGAGTAAGGTGGAGAAGATGTTTGCTGTTGAGCCCTTGCTTTGTACACCTCCATGAGTGCAACTCACCAAAATGCAAAGAAGAAAAAAAGGTAAAGGTAAAGATGCGCCCCCACCCCCCTCCTCCATTTCTCGGTTCTCTAATTTTTTCTGTCTTGCCTTTCTTACTGCAGAAGTACTTCATCCTCTATCGTTTGCTATAAACCCATTCACCGCCAATGTCGCATTTTAGCACCACAATGGTTTCACACCCATGTCACTGAAAGACACCCAATCCAGACCTGTCATCCAAAGACCCAGTTTTCTTAATTTTAGGAGGCAAGGTAGGCCTAATGTTATGCATGTCACCGAGGAATTTGCAATATTGCAGAAATATTTTTTGAAGCTGGTCTTTCGTAAAAATAGCTCCCCCACCTTCTGGAAGTTCTGAGCTTGTAACTTCCTCTAATCTGCCACTCTCTTTGACTCTGCCTTTTCCCTTTGCTTTCCGTCATCTACTATCTTTCTGACTTATTATTGGCCCCATTCTCCAGCCTTTTTTGAAAAACATCTTCAAAATAATTTCTCCTTTGAGCTCCTCCGAAATCGGAATGTGTCGGCTGTACGCAATGGGGAGACCAGTGAAAACTGAAAACCGGCAACTACGTACCTTACCCATATGGCCATATGGCCTGGGAACGCAGAAGAAGAAGCAGAAGAAGAAGATGCAAAACTTGCTCTGTACAGGGTCTTGAATATTTTTTGGGCGTCAAACATTGATACACAGTGTAGAGTGTAGAGTGGCACAGTGGTAGCGTGTTCGCTTCGTGTCAAGTAAACCCGAGTTCGAACCTGGGTACAGGGGATTTTTCCTCTCACTTTGCACTTTGGCCTTACGGTCTGAACGTGGAGTCTTTCGGATGAGACGATAAACCGAGTTCCCGTGTGCCCATGCACTTAGCACACGTTAAACCCAGTGGCAACGAAAAAGTTGTCATTTGGTCCAAATTTACCCCCCCCCCCCCCCCCCCTTTCCTACCTCATCAGTCACACAAAAATCACATACCAAAAAAAAAATATATATATATATATATATATATTTGCACGTGTGGCTAAGTGCATGGGCACACGGGACCTCGGTTTATCGTCTCATCCGAAAGACTCAACGTTCAGACCCGTACGGCCAAAAGTGCAAAGTGAGAGGAAAATATATATATATATATAAAAATGGGTGGTGCGCCTCTGGCTGCGACGCACTCTCTGACTCCAGGTGGGAGCAACCCGAATTTCACAGACGTCTCTGTGACTATAATGTACCTAACCTAACCTACTAAACTTGTTCTCCACGGGGTCTTTAAATTTTGCATCATACATTGATACAAAAGGGGTCTTTAACGCGCGCTCTGTGCTCTAACTACATGCAGGGCTCCACGTAGTTGCTAGGAAACAGGCCGGTGACCCCGTCCATGACCCCTTCCCACCATCCGTCGTCGTTCTTACGAATCACGTAGATCACCGAGTTCTCCGAGAACGAGAGCTCGTCTTCCTTGTCGGCGTCATAGTCGTAAATGGCCACCACTGGAAAAAACAAACACAAAAAAAAGAGATAAAAAATGAGATCATTGTGTATGTGTGTGTGTGTGTGCTTCATAGATCATTGTGTGTGTGTGTGTGTGTGTTGACACTTTGATTCATTATTTACATATTTTATGTATAATCCGACCCAGGAATCCAGGCCCAGTCTCTCTCTGTCTCCCTCCCTCTCCCTCCCTCCCCCCCCCCCCCTCTCTCTCCCCCCCCCATCTCTCTCTACCTTTCTCGAGGTAGGTGGCAGGCATGAACTCATCCGGCCCCAGTAACCCCAGCCCAGTGGCAGCGTAGGGGTCCTCAGTGCAGACCTGCCTACTTGGAATTTTCCCAATCAGTAGCCCAGCCATTAACTTTCAGTAGCATGGCAAATTTTTTCGTAGCATCCACAAACGACGGCAATCAATTTGTTCTCTTCCTGAGCCGAAACGTACTGGTTATGTTTCGCCGATTGAACGTGTTGACGGTCGTCTCTACCGCCATGATTCACAGCGAAGTCTGCATGGTTCGCACCAAGTCGACTTCTGACGATGCAAGGCCACTCCTCCGTGTAAGCTATTTTGAAAACTTGTGCGTCAGGCCGATGTTTTTTCTTAGAACAAGATGGTGTGCCAGATGATTTTCGTTTTCTGGTTTGGGTTAGTTTTTTTCCGTTTGAAACATCTCCCGAATCGCTACTGCTGCTGGTGTCCGCCATCTTTTTCAGAGAAAGTAATAAGAACGCATGCGCAGTCGCTGATAAAAACGGAAGTGACTAGGTTATCGCGCGTGACACGGCGTCTGCTCTTAGAAACAGACAAAACCGGGAACGGCATAAGCAAAAATAAAATGCGGCGGCATTTTGTTTTCTCCGTAGCAATGTTAAGGTTGCCGTAACTCCGTAGCCAAGCTTTATTTTTCGTAGCTGCTACGGCCAAATCGTAGCAGTAGGCAGGTCTATCAGTGACATGGGCCAACAGCCTATTCATTAAAACTGGTCACTGTTCTCTCCCCCTCAATCTCTCTCTCTCTCTCTCTCTCTCTTACCTTTCTCGAGGTAGGTGGCAGGCATGAACTCATCCGGCCCCAGGAACCCCGGCCCAGTGGCAGCGTAGGGGTCCTCGGACATCATTGACGACGACGGAGGGTTATGGTCTCCCCCAGCTCGCCCGTCGCTGAACTCCGGCGGGGGCAGAGGAGCCGAGTGTGGGTAGTCGAACGCCGCCGTACCACTCTCCGGTGGGGGAGGTAAGGGAGGCGAGGCTAAAAATAGAAAGGGGGAAAATAGCAGCGACAAAGATATGGTGATGGGGGCTAAAAATAGAAAAGTGGGAAAATGTGAGGCTGAAAATAGAAAATAGAGACAAAGTTATGGTGATGGGGGCTAAAAATAGAAAAGTGGGAAAATGTGAGGCTGAAAATGGAAAATAGTAACAATGTTATGGTGATGGGGGCTAAAAATAGAAAAGTGGGAAAATGTGAGGCTGAAAATAGAAAATAGAGACAAAGTTATGGTGATGGGGGCTAAAAATAGAAAAGGGGAAAACAGGTTGAAAATAGAAAATAATAGCGACAATGTTACAGTGAAGAGGGGTGGGGTGGGGTGTGGGGGTGTGGGGTGTGGGGTGTGGGGGGTGTTACGGTGGGTCAATTTACTTTCTGATAGTAAGTGAAGCTTAAAGAAGCTTTAAAACGGGAAATGATAATGAGAAGACGTTGCTAGGTTACACATTCTTTTAACCCCTCTCTCTCTCTCATCTCACACACACACACACACACACATACACACAGATTAACCCATGATAAGCAGTCCCAATATTCACATCAATACACAACACCACAATGGTAGGCATGCATATGAATGTTTAACGGATTTTGTGCACGCATTTTACGCATCCTCTTAACATAAAAAAATTGATTAAAGCTGTCATTCTAAAGTTGTCTTTAAATTAAAATTAAAGTCTAACAAAGCAAACATTCTCTTACAATTCAATTCTTTAGAATCCAAGCTAACAGAACATCATGAAACAAGAAAACGTCAGGATGAAACATTAACTTTACTATATAAAAAACCCGCCAACAATATAATTACTGTACTAATCTACAAAACTTAGTAAACGAAAAGGAAAAGACGAGCTTATAGACAAGAATCAGTTCACAACACAACCACTGCTGTTGGCCACTGCAACTAGGGTTACTAACGCCCTTAACAGTGAGAGTGACACCCTTGTTGGTCAGTACTGAAAAGGGCATTCACTTTTGTGAAAGGCAGCCATTTAGCAGCCTCAAATAGGGTTATTGGTGAGAGTTATTCCCTTGTTTGATCAGTACTCAAGCATCTACCAAGGGCATTCACTCTGGCAAAACACGGTTGTTGCAGTGGCCGATAGAAGCTCTATTTTATACTACAGTAGTCCAGGGTTCATACCAAAATTCACAAACTTTCAAAGACCCTTTATCATATTTTCAAAGACCCTTTCATTCTTTTTTTTTGCACTGAGTGTAGAACGCCTGTTGCTTATCAGCAGCGAACTTTCGCAGCCACTTCTCGTTGAAATGGCAGCTGCCTGGCATTTTCAACTTCTTTTGCTTCGACCACTCAAGTTGCACCGGTGTAAGCCCAAAGACCCGGACATAGCGAAGGGAACTAACTCTTGACACATCGAGGAAGTCTGCTAGACAGAACTAGATCGTCAAACCGTGAACATCGGGAAAATAGGCAAAATTAAATTGCTTCTTTATTAACTCTGGAAGCAAACCAAGCATATTTCACCGCGTCAATGACTTTCTTTAAGGCGTCTTTTTCACAAACCATTTCACAATTTTCACAGTTTTTTTTGCTGTCCCATCTTCTGGGCTGTACAGTGGCGTTGCTCCCACGCCGCTCGTTCCGAATCCCAATTCGCAGCTACACCCGGGTTTGTTCAAGTCGCAGAAACCGAGACCAGCAGTCCAAGGGGAGAGAATTTATGTTAGGCCGTCAGGAGGCAACCAACCGAGGAGACACTGCACTTCTGCTGAGTCACTTCGGTGGAGTTCAGTGGAGCCTGTTCAGGACACCACCTACTAAGCCCCCTACTGACGACACTATTCTCTTTCAAAAGACTTGAAAATGGCATTCTATTTCTCAAAGACTTTCAAAGACTGTATGAACCCTGCGACACGGGCTATTTTGCATACACATATAAACAAGACCAAGCTACACAATGCTATTTCAATGCAAGCACAAACACCGGCAGACACGCATGTGTACATTTAACATCGACAGCATCAAAATACAGATAGTGCTCACTGTGTATGTGCGCCCACGGCTGTGCATGCGATCGCATATGTGTGTGCTTGTTGTGTGAGAGAGTGTGTATGCCCTTGTGTGTGTGTGAGTGTATGTGTGCAAAGGAGAGATTGTGTACAATGAGAGAGAGAGAAAGAGAGAGACAATTGTGACAATTTGATATTTATTGTCATTACCAACATAGGTCTTATGACAAGGGGGGAGAGTATACAATACAAAATGGCCATTGTCAACATCAAAACAATTAAGTCCATTTAAAAATAATAAGGTAGATGGAAACAACAAAAAACATTACTTAATGCTTACATCGTTCCATTTCCGTGTGGCCAAAAATCAAATGGAGGAGAAAAATAGAAAAGAAAAAACCCACAACAAAACCACACCTAATCTCTGAGAAAGAAAGAAAGAGAGAGAGAGAGAGAGAGAGAGAGAGAGAGAGAGAGAGAGAGAGAGAGAGAGAGAGAGAGAGAGAGAGAGAGAGAGAGAGAGAGAGAGAGAGAGAGAGAGAGAGAGAGAGAGAGAGAGAGAGAGATAGAGAGAGAGAGGAAGAGAGAGAGAGAGAGAGAGAGAGAGAGAGAGAGAGAGAGAGAGAGAGAGAGAGAGGAACAGAGAGAGAGAGAGAGAGAGAGAGAGGAGACACAGAGAGAGAGAGAGAGAGAGAGAGAGAGAGAGAGAGAGAGAGAGAGAGAGAGAGAGAGAGAGAGAGAGATTTGGAAGGTTTAATGAACCAGGCCATGATGCCCATGTCATGGGGATGGGGATTACAATAGGGAAGAATAAAAGATAGCAATAAATATGAATGACACAAATAAATGATAACTCAATTAAATAGTTGAAACAAATCAATCAATTATGTTGAACCAAGCAATTAAAAGAAAAAAATAATGAATCAGTAAATAGATAAATAAATAAATAAATAAATAAACTATACCTAACTAAATAAATAAATAAAAATAATAATTTAATTAATTGAAATTAAATCAATGAAATCAATCAACCAACTTGATCAATACATAAAACACTCAATCAAAGCAGTTTTCTTGTTCAATTAGTGAACAAATAAATCAAACAATTGTCTAGCCAACCAATCAACCAGCCAGTAAAACAATAAATAAATTAGTTGATGAAACAACCAATTTCAATCCATCAATCGATTAATCAAAGTAATAGCCAACCTACAAACCATTTTAAATCAAATCAAATCAAACAATCCATCATTCAACCAGCCAATCAACAATTCAAACTTCAATAAATCAATCAAACAACCAGCAAACATATATGCCTTCATCTCATATTCTACGCGCGCACACGCGCACGCACGCACGCACACGCACACATAAACATATGCACGCATATACACGCACACACCCAACCACCCCTCATTCAACCAGCCGTTCAATCATTCAAACTTCAAATAATCAATCAAACAACCAGAGAGAGAGAGAGAGAGAGAGAGAGAGAGAGAGAGAGAGAGAGAGAGAGAGAGAGAGAGGGAGAGGGTGTAGGTAGATGTGTCTGCATGTGTATTTGCGTGTCAGTTAGCGTTACTGCGTTTGATGAAATATGCGAGTGTGCGTGTGCGTGTGCGTGTGTGTGTGTCCATGTGCGAGTGTTTAAATGCTGATTTTTAATGCTAAGCGCTTTGTGGTCGATCAAAAAGTGCTATATAAATAACCATCTATTATGATTACTACCACCATAGCAAGTAACGGAACGTCGCTTATAGGACCTTTGAAAAGAAGAACACACAGTTCCCATAAAACATCAATAACTACACGATTCCCCCCGACACCAACTGTAGCAGACACAGCATCGATGGAATGCAGAACATTTCTTTGGCCGGAAAAATAAAACACTTACCGCATTTTACGGACTACAAGGCGATACTTTTGTCCCAGACTGAGACCCCTGCGCCTTATAATGTGTATTGTTACTAATTCGGGACTTTCCTGGTGTTGCACTGCCTCCGGGCATTGCATCCAGGGTCGTTCTCACCATCTTTATATCTTTTTCAGACCAGAGGACGTTAATCAGATTTTCTTCTCTCATAGTAAGAAATTATAATTTTAAAAATCTGATTTGTGTGTAACATTGCGCCTTATAATCAGGTGCGCCTTGTAGTCCGTAACATACAGTAAATGATACAGTGGAAGCTCCCTTATAAGACCCCCCATTATAAGACTGACTCCACAGTACACTAATTCCCCATATTCTAGCTCCTTTCAGTTTTCCACAGAGAGCTATTTGTTTCATGTTATTTACTTCAACAAAGGCCAATATTCTTATCATTGATTTTGGTGAGGGATAGGAAAAGACCTTACAAGTGGCATGCCACCATAAAACAACGTAAGCCTAATGGATAAAACACTTTAAATTGGTTTATGCCGGTGATGAGTATTAACAAAAGGCATGAACTGAAAGGAGCTGAGAAAAGCTACTGTGCCTCCCAGATAAGACCTACTTCTCTGAGACATTGCCCTCCTTTGTAAGTATTAAATTTACCTCCCTTATAAGACCCCTCCCTTATAAGACCTCATTTTGTGTGATTTTTTAAGGTCTTATAATGGAGGCTCCACTGTACCTCCACCAAAAGGAAAGAACTGAAAGAGAGAGATGGAAAATCGAACAGAAAATAAAAAATAAATGGTGTTTTTTTGCATAAGCATCAGGTAATGAGCAATTCCATCATCGAAAAAGTGAAAAGAGGCATGACCCTTGCATAGGGGAAACGGAAAACATAAGAAGAACACTTCGCAATATAAAATAGCATAATTATACTAGCACGATCAAGCACTATGCCACAAGGTCATCCCAACATATAAACTATTGGTAAAGGTCCAGATGTGCCACCCCCCCCCTACATTTCTCGGTTAATTGTATTTTTCCGTTTTTGCCTTTCTTACCATACATAAAGCTGTATTTTAGGAACATTTTTAGCTAATAACCTTTTTGGAATACTAACCCTAGTCCTAACCCTACCCCCCACCCTATAAGACGGAAAAACGCAACGAACCACAACTGTGACAAATCGCGGTGTACTGCAGTACATAGTGGGGGGTAGGGTTAGGTTTAGGGCTAGGGTTAGGGATGGGGTTAGTATTCCAAAAAGGTTATTAGCTAAAAATGTTCCTAAAATACAGCTTTATGTTTGGTAAGAAAGGCAAAAACGGAAAAATACAATTAACCGAGAAATGCAAGGGGGGTGGCACATCTTTACCTTTACCAAACTATTGTTGAGAGAAAGAGAGAGAGAGAGAGAGAGGGGGGGTGGAGGGAGGGAGAAAGAGGGAGAAAGAGGGGAGAGAGACAGAAGATGGGTGGGTGGTGGGGGGAGTGGTATACTGGGGGGGGGAGGGAAAGAGAGAGATAGAGAGAGAGAGAGAGAGAGAGAGAGGGGGGGGGGGGTGGAGGGAGGGAGAAAGAGGGAGAAAGAGGGATAGAGACAGAAGATGTGGTGGGTGGTGGGAGTGGTATAATGGGGAGGGGAGGGGAGAGAGAGATAGAGTTCGTCATTTCATTCACAATTTCGTCAGTTCATTCTTACGTCATGCAATTATCCATACATCATTCATTCAATTAATCCAACCTATTTTTTGTTTACAAACACATCGCCTCACTGCCTTGAAGAAAGTTTTTTTTTAAGACGAAAATTTAGTTGTTTTTTTACTTCGCTTCTTTATCTATCTTCACCTGTTTGTGTAAATATGTAGCGTTGTGATGTTTTTCAGTTCAGTTAAAATAATAGTAAAGAGAGAGAGAGAGAGAGAGAGAGAGAGAGAGAGAGAGAGAGAGAGAGAGAGAGAGAGAGAGAGAGAGAGAGAGAGAGAGAGAGAGAGAGAGAGAGAGAGAGAGAACAATGTTTCAATCTGCCCATGTCAAAGTGAACAGTGGGAAGAATAAATTGTTAAATCAAACCAAAAAAAGGGGGAAATCCATAACACAATATTATGAATATATTCAAGCAAGTATTAGATATCCTCATACATAATTACACCAAGCCTAATAGAGACTCAGAGACCTCATTTTGGATGATTTTTGAAGGTCTTATAAGGGAGGTTCCACTGTAACAGACTGGAGCCAAAATCTAACAAAACGAGCAGTTTATAGGTCAAGAACAAACAACTACACGACAAGTGTAAAGTGACGTTATTTTATTCACAAGAAATCGCGTTAGGTTTGGTTTTGTCTCTTGTGAATAAAATAACGTCACTTTGCACTTGTCGTGTAGTTGTTTGTTTGTTGTATGTTCCAGTGACGTTGCAGTCTGTTTCAGGTTTTTTATTGGTAAAGAATACAAACAATCAACCACCACCAGAAAGAGAGAAAGAGAAAGAGACAAAGGAGCAGTTTATTGGTAAAGAATATAATCAACTAGTTTAGAAAGAGAAAGAGAGAGAGACAAACGAGCAGTTTATTGGTAAAGAATATAATCAACTAGCACGAGAAAGAGAAAGAGAAAGAGACAAAGGAGCAGTTTATTGGTAAAGAATATAATCAACTAGCACGAGAAAGAGAAAGAGAGAGAGACAAACGAGAAGTTTATTGGTAAAGAATATAATCAACTAGCACGAGAAAGAGAAAGAGAAAGAGACAAAGGAGCAGTTTATTGGTAAAGAATATAATCAACTAGCACGAGAAAGAGAAAGAGAAAGAGACAAACGAGCAGTTTATTGGTAAAGAATATAATCAACTAGCACGAGAAAGAGAAAGAGAAAGAGACAAAGGAGCAGTTTATTGGTAAAGAATACAATCAACTAGCACGAGAAAGAGAAAGAGAAAGAGACAAACGAGAAGTTTATTGGTAAAGAATATAATCAACTAGCACGAGAAAGAGAAAGAGAAAGAGACAAACAAGCAGTTTATTGGTAAAGAATATAATCAACTAGCACGAGAAAGAGAAAGAGAAAGAGACAAACGAGAAGTTTATTGGTAAAGAATATAATCAACTAGCACGAGAAAGAGAAAGAGACAAACGAGAAGTTTATTGGGAAATAATACAAATTTGGAATAATCAACTAGCACGAGAAAAGAAAAGAGACTTCTTCTTCTTCTTCTGCGTTCCCAGGCCAAAAGGCCATAATGGGTAAGGTACGTATGTGTCTCGTTTTCAGCTACCACTGGTCTCCCCGCTGCATACAGCCAACACATTCCGATGTTGGAGGAGCTCAAATGAGAAAAATTATTTGGAATACGTTTTGGAAAAAAAACAAGGCAGGAGGAGAATGGGGGCCAATAACAAGTCAGAAAGATAGCAGATGATAGAAAGCAAAGGGAAAAGGCAGAGTCAAAGAGAGTGGCAGATTAGAGGAAGTTACAAGCACACAACTTCCAGAAGGTGAAGGAACTATTTTTACGAAAGACTCCCTGGGGAGAGACTCGTGGAGTGGGCGGGGGTCGTCCAGCTCCCCGTATGGAGGCACGAGGCATCCACCCACTGCCCCAAGAAGGGAGACAACTAGCAAGTCTACAGCTAGGAAAATCAGCTAGCCATCTAGGAGGAAAGATAAAGCAGGCAGACCGCGACAGGACCCTTCATTAAAATGTGATGGTGCATGGGAAAAACCTACATAAGTCGCTCAGAATGTTTTGAGCAAAAGCCAAAAATAGTCAACCCCCAAAATATCAATTTTCTATTTAGGGCATATTATCTATTTTTATTAATTCTACCAGTATCCACAACATGAAAGACAATATCAAACGATTTCTTTGTTTATTTGATCGTTTCCTAAATCAAGTCAATAGAAACAAAGAGGCAAAGTTGTATCTTCTATGCCCGATTTCTGCAAATGATCTATTTCGAACGCCAAACTTCAAATAATTATAAAATAAAAACTAGACAAGATAACTCAATTCGGTTTTCTGTGTATTAACAAGGAATCTTTGCTTCACCACGAAAAATTACAATCTCAATTTATGCGAACATTCCATGATGTGTTTTTCCCAAGCACCATCACAAATGATCCGCCCAGCCCTTCTAGCACCAAGGGTGAGTGCATTCACTCAGTACGTCACACTTCACTCCCACCAAACGCAAAGACGTTCACTGCCAAGCGCCCTGCCATGTGCTTGTCTATTTTCAGAGCTTATACGTGACCCAGCACCACGAAAGGGACACCAAGTCGCTGGGCTAGTTTCTCACAACACGCGTGCAAAGTCCAAAATGGTTACGGAATGGCGTATTTGCTAGCCAGAGGGACCACGCCCCACACGGATGTAAGGGGGATAACTACCGCCCCATATCCGGTAAGGGGTCAAGGTCCCTGGTGTCAGGAAAGGCATAATTCCGAAATAGACGATATAATATGTCAATTTATTAATGTATAAAATTTGGTAAATATATTATGTTGTAAAACTAAAATGCAAGTTGCAGATTTAAAAAGTAACTCCTTGTCGGAGATATACTTTACCCTTGGTAAAACCAAGTTTTGTAGAGCTGTTTCTTTATAACACGTGTAGCACGTGAATTTCGTAAACTTATTGGGTAACTCGCTCGACTGCTCACACAGCCAGCAGCCAAATAGGACACTGTCTGGTTGTGCACAGCACTGTGTCTGGCGATGTTGAGCTAGAAGGCTGCGCCCTTTTTACCAGTCGTTTTTTTAACCGGGTTTTTCGGAAGTCCGGGTAAAGTAAATTTTGGGTTGTTGTTTTCTAAATTGCTAGGATTTAAAGAAGTTTACTTATTTCAAAGTTGTATTTCATTCATAAAGTTTAAATTGGGTTTCTAAATTTTGCAGGGTTTTCAAAATTGTAGGTTTTTTTAATTTACATTCGCAAAGACATTATGGTGTCTTAAAAATTGTATACTCTTTTTGAGAGAAAGTACAGTTTCGGTGCTGGTGTGTTTGTCTAAAGTTCTAAGTTTTGTAAAGGCCAGTACATGGTTAAACACACTCACACCGAAACTAATCACGGAAAATTCTGTCCGCGAAGCTAATTCAAGTAGGGCTAGAATATTGACAGCCTTTTCAGTTCCCTTGCAGGGTGTGTGGCCCAGTCCCCCCTGTAACCCCTTCCTGTTGGGTGGACCTTCGACCTGTGGAGCCGGAGAGAGGAAGGGAGACCAGCCTCGCGCTTCTGAGGGAGCCGCTGGTTGAGTGTTGGTGCCAAGGACACCAACGGACTTGTAAACGTTTGGATGGAGAACGTTTGGGGAGGAGGTGCAACCAAGTTTGTGACCTCGGTGGAGAAGACGGTGCTTCGCGGAGACAGATAAGTTTTTTAGTTGGTGTCACGAGGAACGGTGTGTTTGTAAAAATTATCCTGTCAGTGCCTGTCCCAAGACGAACATTTTTTTACTCATACAAAGGGACCAAAGTTGTTCTTGTTTAGCTTAAGAATAAAGGGGTGATAATCGGAAAGTTGTGTTAGTGTGTTAAAGTCCAAGTTAAACTCTGGTTAAGAACGCGCGTGGATGAGAGAGAGACAAAGTGTGTGAGTTTGTTTCAGTTTCTTTACACCTGGCTACTTTCGTTTTCCTATATAATATGTAGTAGTAGTAGTAGTAGTAGTAGTAGTAGTGTAATAGGGCTAGAAGTGGGCCTCTCGGCCCTTTTACGCCTTTCTTGATTGTTTAATTTGATTAAGTTTCACAATGATTGCGCAAACCTAAGCTAAACTAGTCTTAATTTTTCTTTTGGAATGGACTTTCATTTTGAATCATCAAAAATATTGAAAGCTCTTATCATATTAGGATCTTGGTCCAGAAGATTTTTTAAAGTGTTAATATTAGGTGCCTGTTTGATGTTAGTTGGTAAGTTATTCCAATGTTGAACAATCCTGTTAGAGAAGAAACATTTTCTTTTGTTAGTATTTGAACGTCTTAACCCTTTCACTGCCAATGTGGCATTTTAGCACCACAATGGTTTAACGCCCATGTCACTAAAAGGCATCAAATCAGGACCTGTAAATGTCCAAAGACCCTATTTTCTGAATTTTGGGAGGTAAGGATAGGCCTAGTGTTGTACATGTCACAGAGGAATTCCCAATATTGCAGATATTTTATTTTCTCTGCCCAGTTAAGTTTAATGGTATTTGGTGGCTGAAAAGTGTCTGGCGGCAAAAGGGTTAAAAACAACTTGTCCACACTATTTCACTTGTCCACACTATGGTATAGTTCCAGGTTCATTAGGGCTAAAAACAACTTGTGCACACTATTTCACTTGTGCACACTATGTATAGTTCCAGGTTCATTGTTAAAAACAACTTGTGCATGTGCACACTATGGTATAGTTCCAGGTTCATTAGGGCTAAAAACAACTTGTGCACACTATTTCACTTGTGCACACTATGGTATAGTTCCAGGTTCATTAGGGCTAATGCACCTATTTCACTTGTGTTGGTACAGTAGATTCTCATTATTTGGTGTCAAGTTTCAGTCAACCCTTTCACCGCCAAAGTCGACTTTTAGCACCACAGTGATTTAACACGTATGTCACTAAAAGGCATCAAATTGGGGTCTGTTATCCAAAGACCCTAATGTCTTAGTTTTGGGAAGTAAGGGTAGACCTTATTTTATATATGTCACAGAAGAATCCCCAATACTGCGGATGGATTTTGTTCTCTACCCAGGTAAATTGAATGGAAATATTTGGCTGAAATATGGCTGGCGGTGAAAGGGTTAAGGGTACTTGTGTGTTCCCAAACATCTTATCTTTCATATTTATACTCTTTAACCCTTTCACCACCAGCCATATTTCAGCCAAAGAATTCCATTAAACTTACCTGGGTAAATAAAGAAAAACATGTCGTAGTACTGGGGATTCCTCTGCGACATATTTAAAGTTAGGCCTATCCTTACCTCCCCAAATCAAGAGAAGAGGGTCTTTGGATAACAGACCCTGATTTGATGCCTTTTAGTGACATGGGTGTTAAATCACTGATGTGCAAAAATGCGACGTTGGCGGTGAAAGGGTTAAGGTAGTGGGCTAGTTTCTCACAACAGGCTTGCAAAGTCCAAAATCTCATTTTTGGGGTCAATTTTGAGGCATAGGTATTTGTGTGTTCCCTAACATCTTATCCTTCATATTTACAAATGGTACTCTTTAATATGGCCTCTAAATGGTCTTATAAGTGTTTTAAAACGAGCAGGTCCGTGCATTTTCTTCAACTAGGCTATTGTGTTTTCTCAAAATGGCCGACGCTCACCCTGCTAACCTTAAAAGCTCCTAACTCGGGAACGCATAAAGACACAGGAATGGTTCTTGAATCGTTAGAAAGAGAATTGCCTGACGTTTTCAAATGTCTAATTTTCTCAGAAGGGTCAGTTTGACACTTAATGTCCCTTTCTGGGTCACATATGTCAGTGATTTTGTTTTCCTGTTAAAGCAACGCGTGCGCACTCAAAAAAAAAAAGAAAAAAAAAGTTACTCCTCTCTAAACATGATTGCGAATGTGAATGTGGTCTCTATGTTTCTTCTTAGAATGTTCATATTGTAACTATTTTACTCTTGTATAATTAAGTGTGTGTGTGTGTGTGTGTGTGTGTGTGTGTGTGTGTGTGTGAGGAAGTAAGAGAACGTTGCGTGCAAGCATCGTGCTTATTTCACTTTCTAATGATTAATTATTTGTTTGCCTTTAATGTTCCTGTTATCAATGTAAAGCGCACTGAGCTCATGTGAGAAAGAGCGCTATATAAATTCCCATTATTATTATTATTATGTCGGTTGAGGCCAAGAACGTAAACAAAACACCCAAAAAAGCCATGGCACCAGAAGAACCAGAACTGTAGAAAAGAATCATATAATAAAACAAGCAGACTATGGTCAACTTAGGACGCATATTTCACCGCCAGGTGGCAATCAAACCAGTAGGGGCTTAGCGCGTGATATTCTTAGTTCAGGGTAGAGAGAGAAAGAGAGAGAGAGAGAGAGAGAGAGAGAGAGAGAGAGAAGAAAGAGAAAGAGAGAGAGAGAGAGAGAGAGAGAGAGAGAGAGAGAGAGAGAGAGAGAGAGAGAGAGAGAGAGAGAGAGAGAGAGAGAGAGAGAGAGAGAGACGAGTCCCTCCCCCTCTCTCACTACCCCGATCTAAGAATATCACGCGCTAAGCCCCTACCGGTTTGAATGCCCCCCTGGCGGTGAAATGAGCATCCTAAGTTGACCACTACAGTGGAACTTCCCTTATAAGACCTCCCATTATAAGACTCCCTCCCACATAAGACCCACTTCTCTGAGACATTGCCCTTCTTCGTAGGTATTAAAATTACCTCTCTTATAAGACCCCTCCCTTTTATAAGACCTCAATTTGGATGATTTTGGAAGGTCTTATAAGGGAGGTTCCACTGTATTAGAAGACTCCCTCCCACATAAGACCCACTTCTCTGAGACATTGCCCTTCTTTGTAGGTTTTAAAATTACCTCCCTTATAAGACAATTTAGATGATTTTTTAAGGTCTTATACGGGAGGTTCCACTGTATTAAAATTACTTCTCTTATGAGACCTCAATTTGGATGATTTTTTAAGGTCTTATAAGGGAGGTTCCACTGTATTAAAATTACTTCTCTTATGAGACCTCAATTTGGATGATTTTTGAAGGTCTTATAAGGGAGGTTCCACTGTATTAAAATTACTTCTCTTATGAGACCTCAATTTGGATGATTTTTGAAGGTCTTATAAGGGAGGTTCCACTGTATTAGAAGAAAGATGTCCCATGTACCAGGCAAGAAAAAGAAACCGACCCTAAAACCACGGGTTATACTGCAAGAGGTGAGCGCAAAAGACACAAAGGGGAGGGAGACGGACAAAAGGAGAGAGAGAGAGTGGGGAGAGGGGAGAGTACTCATGCCAGACCTTCCGTCACTGTGTCACCGGAGAGGGGAGGGGGTGGAGGGGGCATGTCTGCAAAACAACAATAACCACCACAACAAACAGTAACAACGTCGATCAAAATAAGGACAAAAATCAGAAGAAAACAACCACAACAACAAACAACAACAACGTCGATCAAAACAAGGACAAAAAAACGATGAAAATAACTTAATGAGTCACAACAACAACAACAACAAAAACAACAACAACAACAACATACAGTATTTATACGGCGCTGAATCTTGATATAAATCAAATCAAAGCGCACACACACGTTAGCATTCATAACGCATTCAAACAAAAATGCAATACAAAGCGAACACACACGTATGACATAAATGGAATATAGCAGAAACAGACCTAAAGGCAAGAGAGAGAAGAGAAAGAGAGAGGATCTTTAATGACGGGGGAACAGGTGGGTTTTGAGGTTAGCTTTGAAAGCAGAGAGGGTCGGTCGCTGACGGAGGGAGAGAGGAAGTTTGTTCCAGGAGGTCGGTCCTGAAACGACAAAAGAGCGCCGACCAACAGTTGAAAGCTTATACCTAGGGATCTGGAGAGAAAGAGGGTCAGAAACTGAACGTAAAGTGCGAGCTGGCGTATAGATGGAAATATTGTCGCAGAGGTAAGATGGAGCAGCTTTATGGACAGATTTATAGCAAAGTGTGTTTAATTTATACTCAACAACCACAACAAATAATAACAACGTCGATCAAAATAAGGACGAAAAAACGGAAACAACAATGACGATAAAAATAACTTAATAATTTAATAATAATTTAATTCATTTTAAAAAGTGACGCCTGTCCCTCGCGAGGCTCCAGGCGCCATTACAGAGATAAAAACCAACAGGTTTAAGAAAGAAGAGAAAGGAGACATACAAGATTAAAACATAAAAAATAACTTTGACATCGTAAGAACAAGATATCATTAGAAAACATTAAAATTAATACATGCGGGGAACATATACCCCCAGCCCCTCCACTCTCTCACCACCCCCTTCACAACAACAACAGAAACAACCACAAACAATATCAACGTCGATCAAAATAAGGACGAAAAACGGAAACCATAACAAACAATATCAACGTCGATCAGAATAAGGACGAAAAACGGAAACAACAACAAACAATACGAACGTCGATCAAAATAAGGACGAAAAAACGGAAACAATCACAAACAATAGCAACGCCGATCAAAATAAGGACGAAAAAACGGAAACAATAACGATGAATGTTGATGTTGTTTACAGCCCCATCGACTGCTACGGCCAAATAACGATGAAAATTAATAACGATGAAAATAACTGATTACGGGGTCACAACAACAACACACACCTTGACATAAACCCTGTCACCGCCAATGTCGCATGTAATGTATGCACACCGATGATTTAACACCCATGTCACTAAAAAGTATCAAAGCAGGGCCTGTTATCTGAAGACCCTGTTTTCGTAATTTTGGGAGGTAAGGATAGACCTAATGCTATGCACGTTACAGAGGAATTTGCAATATTGCAGATCTTTTTTTTTCCTCCTCTCCATCCAGGTAAGCTTAGTGGTACTTTTTGGATGAAAAATGGCTGGCGGTGAAAGGGTTAAAAGGCGGCAAAAGGGTTAACCCTTTCACCGCCAATGTCGCATTTATGCACATCAATGATTTAACACCCATGTCACTAAAAGGCATCATTGTTAAATCTTAATTTTGCTTTAAATATGTCACAGAAGAATCCCCCAATATTACAGACATATTTTTTTTTTCTCGACCCAGGTTAAGTTTAATGGAAGTTTTTTTGCTAAAAAAAATGGCTGGCGGTGAAAGGGTTAACAATGGGAAAATAACAGGAATAACGACGCAAGCAACACCGATAATAATCACAAACGAAGAATTAAAAAAGAACAACTTCTTCTTCTTCTTCTGCGTTCCCAGGCCATATGGCCATAATGGGTAAGGTAGATATGTGTCCGGTTTTCAGTTTTCACTGGTCTCCCCGCTGCCTACAGCCGACACGTTCCGATTTCGGAGGAGCTCAATGAAGAAAAAATATTTATAATTTTTTTTCTCGAAAAAAGGCAGGAGAATGGGGCCAATAGTAAGTCAGAAAGATAGTAGATGATAGAAAGCAAAGGGAAAAGGCAGGAGAATGGGCCAACAAGTCAGAAAGATAGTAGATGATAGAAAGCAAAGGGAAAAGGCAGGAGAATGGGGCCAATAGTAAGTCAGAAAGATAGTAGATGATAGAAAGCAAAGGGAAAAGGCAGGAGAATGGGCCAACAAGTCAGAAAGATAGTAGATGATAGAAAGCAAAGGGAAAAGGCAGGAGAATGGGCCAACAAGTCAGAAAGATAGCAGATGATAGAAAGCAAAGGGAAAAGGCAGGAGAATGGGCCAACAAGTCAGAAAGATAGTAGATGATAGAAAGCAAAGGGAAAAGGCAGGAGAATGGGGCCAATAGTAAGTCAGAAAGATAGCAGATGATAGAAAGCAAAGGGGGAAAGGCAGAGTCAAAGAGAGTGG
Source organism: Phymorhynchus buccinoides (assembly GCA_017654935.2). Lineage (NCBI taxonomy): Eukaryota > Metazoa > Mollusca > Gastropoda > Neogastropoda > Raphitomidae > Phymorhynchus > Phymorhynchus buccinoides. The sequence continues at coordinate 29,709,001 of CM065712.1, forward strand.
CAGATTAGAGGAAGTTACAAGCACAGAACTTCCAGAAGGTGGGGGAAATAATTTTACAAAAGACACCCCCCCCCCCCCCCGGTATCCCCTCAGGGGGAAAAAAAGAACAAGAAAGAGAATAGTGGAAAAGAGAGAAGAGACAAAAACGTAAGAGGAGGAGGAGGAGGAGGGGGAGGGGGGGGGAGGAGGAGGAGGAGGGGGAGGGGGAGGGGGAGGAGGTTGATTCATTGATTGATTGAACTTTTTAATGGGTAAAAAGATTTAGGCACATTGAAGGCCTTTTTACAAATCCACCCGTTTACATAATGAAAATAAAACGTAACGAGGAAAACAAAAAACAAACAATAAAAGAACTACAATACTAATAACAATTCATGCACAAAACAAACAAATAAAAACACTCTCTCTCTCTCTCTCTCTCTCTCACATTTATTCTTTCTCTCTCTCAAGACACACACACACACACAAAGAAGAAGAAGAAGAAGAAGAAGAAGAAGAAGAAGAAGAAGAAGAAGAAGAAGAAGAACAGTAAGGCAAAGTAGGATGTAAATTGCATCAGTTATACCACGCCTATTTTTTTAAATTTAAAAATAAAAACAAAACATACACACACAGTCAAATCCACAGATAAAAAATGACATCAATTTCTAACAGTCAAATCCACGGATGAAAAATGACATACATTTCTGACAGTCAAATCCACGGATGAAAAATGACATACATTTCTAACAGTCAAATCCACGGATGAAAAATGACATCAATTTCTAACAGTCAAATCCACGGATGAAAAATGACAGATTTCTAACAGTCAAATCCACGGATGAAAAATGACATACATTTCTAACAGTCAAATCCACGGATGAAAAATGACATACATTTCTAACAGTCAAATCCACGGATGAAAAATGACATCAATTTCTGACAGTCAAATCCACGGATGAAAAATGACATCAATTTCTGACAGTCAAATCCACGGATCCAACTGTACCGCTGAAAAGAAGAAGAAAAAGAAGCAAGTTTAATTAACAACTGAAAACACGCCATACAAACACAAAGACTTAACACTGGAAATGAGGCTTTATACTGAAATTCTCTGCCCCTGTCTCGTGAACTGAAACGTGTGGTCCAACTACATAAGAGAAACGCCCGTGTCTGTCACGAAGTAGTAGTTGCATAGGCACAGAAAATTCTCTGCCCCTGACTCATTACTAGGTGGCTTGGTCGATTCAGTCCTAAAAACATCGCCCTTTTGTGTCGCCAAGAAGTAGCATAAAGCTCCATTAGTATGACATTTATGTAGCGCTTTACCTCAAAGCGCTTTACAATCGAATATTCATCAACAAGTAGACAACAAAAATAGTGTTTAAGAATGACACAAACCAGCAACAACGCATCTACAAAGCATCTCTCTCTCTCTCCCTCTCTCTCTCTCACACACACACACACACACACACACACACACACACACACACACACATGCACGCACGCACACGCACACACACACATTTATCGACACCGACTCATTCATCTTTCATTCAGTAAGCTTTCAACTGAGTTGCACGGACTGACCACATACACCAACACACATACACAAACGTTAGAGGACACACATACAGCCTAACAGGTACACTCACACACAACGTACGCACGCAGACACACACATACACATGCGTGCACACACAAAGCACAAAACCAAAACACACACAAGCACACATGCACGCATGTACGCACACATGCATGCTCACATACAAAAGACACACACACACCACAAAACACAGCACAAACCTCTTATTCAATCTTCCCTCACGTGCACACAACGATAGACAACTGATCACATATTTAGGGTGCAGCAGGAAAAAAATATGGGTTTTAAGAGAGGTCTTGAATGAGGAGACTGAGTTGGAGTGTCGGAGAGGAGAAGGCAGAGAATTCCAAAGAGATGGTGCTTTACAGCCTTGCAAAAACTAATACAAAGTGCATGAAACAGTACTTACAAAAAACAACTACCAAAACAAACATGACTAACACCTGCAAATACGAAAACAATGACACCAACAGTACAAGTAATGGTTCCGGAAGATAACGATCATAATCGTAACAACAAACACAATTGGCAAGATGCTCGACAATCTCTGAAAATGAAGAATAAAATTTAAAAAACACTAAGAAACCAACCAACTTAGTAAGCAGCTAAATCTGTGACAAACTATATATATAAGCAATTTAGAACCTACCTACACAACTTAGTAAGCAGCTAAATCTGTGGCAAACTAAGCCATTTAGAACCTACCTACACACACACAAATTACAGGGATGTGAGAGTGCCCCAAACAAAAAAGCGTAGCCGATGGTATCATCAAAGTACTCAAACAAAACTTTGCCTCAGACATAAAAACATTTTCGTTGCTCGCCTACACGGATCTTACTGTCCGTTAGTTTCATCCATCCAAGCCCGGTCAAATTTGTGTTGGCATCCTTTGTCCATCTCCTCTTTCCTCACATCTATGGTGTGATAAATCATTTTTATGGTTGACGACGAAACAGTCATTCAATAGCTTTGAAAAACATAAAATTCCTCCTTCGAAATCATAGCCAAACATATAAAAATGACGCATTGCCATTGGACTTAACTGGCCAACCACAGAGAAGCTTACAAAATTCAGTCAAGGGACTGTACTCACGCTACAAACTGCTTTCGTTTTCACTGTGTGCGCGCAAAGAAAGGCTACCTAACTGGACAATCTGTCTCTGTGAGTTTTTTTCTGTGTTTTTTTTTCAGATAGAAAAAGCGCATTTACGCACTTACGCGTAGCTCTCACATCCCTGAAATTATCACAACGCATTCTCGAACACATACTCGCTTCCCAAAATGACAAAAACAACAACAACAACGACGACGACGACTGTCTAACCACTGCAACTCAAGCAGACGAAAAGTGGAACACCGGACGACTGATTGCCGCAAACAAATGGAATGCTCAGCCAACGAAGAGGAGGACACGACTCTCAAAGCAACGGACAACATCCAACGGTTTGGTTCGCTTCGTCGGCAAAGTATGGCCCATGTGCAAAAGTTGTTTCAGTCAGGGCTCCCAGGGACCCTCATTTGGGGGTCTATGAAGTACTATAATCCTAAAGGATCCTTTAAAGAATGTGCAGGGGATCTCAGGGACCCTCACTTGGGGGTTTATGAAGTACTATAATCCTAAAGGACCCTCTAAAAGAATGTGCAGGGGGGTCCTAGGGACCCATTTGGGGGTCTATGAAGTACTATAATTTTAAGGACCCTCTAAAAGAATTCAGGGGGTCCCAGGGACCCTCATTTTGGGGTCTATGAAGTCTATAATCCTAAAGGACCCTCTAAAAGAATGTGCAGGGGGTCCCTCACTAGAGCTGATTTTAGCATTCGCAATGCCATTGGGACCATTCTATACCTCCTCTAGGACCCTCTACAGAGCTGATTTTAGGATTCCCCCCCTAAGAATGAAAAAAAGTGGGGCAGGGCCAATGGATATGAGGGGAAGGTGGAGGGGGAAGGCGACCGATTCAGTGGGGCAACTTAAGAGAGAGATATAACGAGACAGACAGACAGTTAAAATGATAGACAGAGACAGTTTGAGTCTGATAAGCCTTGTAAAATTATTACATTGCCTTTGTAAACTTCCAAGATAGAACCACCAAGTTCAAAATGCCCCAAATTGCTTGAGGTAAATTTTTTTAATTTTTTTGGATGAATTAAAAAAAACCTGAAGTTGTTTCTGGTAAAATTCAAAATACTGAAATCAGTGTACAAATGAAAGAGTAGCATCCATGCGACCCTGACACGAGCGGATGAAAGGGTATTTGCTTTAACGGTTTCCAAACTTCAAAAAGAAATTATCATTGACTACAAGTCAGGGCTCCCAGGGACCCCCATTTGGGGGTCTATGACTATGAGGTATTAAAATTCTAAATGACCCTCTAAAAGAATGTGCAGTAGGTCCCAGGGATGAGGTAGAAACATTATTTTTAGCATTCACAATGCCACTGGGACCCTCTATCCCGCCCTTGGGACCCTCTATGCTGTAAGTGAAGGAGTCCCTGGGACCCCTTGTTTTGTGGGACGATTGGGAGCCCTGCAAGTGCCATAATTTTCGAGTTATAAGGCGACATTTTTTTCTCCAATTTCGACCTATGCTCCTAATAAACAAGGGCGCCCTATAAGTGAACAAAATAGTG
>CM065712.1:29718218-29730718 GCA_017654935.2 Phymorhynchus buccinoides
GATGACTGAGCGCACAGAGCATCAGGACTTAAAGGGTTAATCATATTTCTGTCAAATATGTGTACAAAATAAGGGAAATCATATATGATGGGTAAACAGGTCTGATACTGATACACCTCACAAATGTTTGAGTTTGTTTTAAACAGCGTTTTGCAGCACTGTGACAGTTTTCAGAAACAAACAAATGTCAACTACAAGCAGTCTCAAGGTTTGATTTGTAAAAACTTTCAGATGCTGAACAGAGCGAGCAGAAGAAAAAAAGCCGCTTATGAGCACACAGATATTAACAGAAGACGACAGTTACTGCAGTGTTTGAAGTATTAGAATATGCAGGAATAAAGGAGACAGGGGAAAATGAGAAAAAAAAGAATCACACGCACACAGAGAGAGAAAGAGACACGTACACAGACACACACAGACAGACACACAGACAGACAGACACAGAGACACACACACACAGACAGACAGACAGACACAGAGACACACACACACTGCCTTACCCATAGAATCCTGTCCAGACAGAATAACGGGGGAGGTTCACACACACAGACACACACACACACAGACACACACACACATGCCTTACCCATAGAATCCTGTCCAGACAGAATACAGGGGGGGGGGGGGGGGGGGGGGTTGGTTCGTACACACACAGACAGACATGCACACAGACAGACACAGGGGGAGGGGGGGGGGGGGTTCACACACACACACACACACACACACACAGACAGACATGCCTTACCCATAGAATCCTGTCCAGACAAAATAACGGGGGTAGGTTGAACAACGTGCATCCCACTCATCCTCTGCCTCCCCATATCCCCACCTCCTGAAAAAAAATGCAAAAATCCAACGCTCACTATTTAACCCTGACACTTACAGCATAAAAAGGCTACATCAACCAGCCGCGCGGCGGGTGAGTGGGGTGGGAGGGATGACCTCTCACTTGCAAACCTTTTTTTTGTTTTGCTGTCCCATCTTTTGGGCCGTACAGTGGCGTTGCTCCCACGCCGCTCATTCCGAGTCCCAACAAGCAGCCACACCTCCGCACGTTCAGGTCGCAGAATCCCGAGACCAGCAGTCCAAGAGGAGCGAATCTATGTTAGGCCGTCAGGAGGCAACCAACCGAGGAGACACTGCACTGCTGCTGAGTTACTTCGGTGGAGTTCAGCGGAGCCTGTTCAGCTACTAAGCCCCCTACTGACAACATTATTCTCTTAGTTGCGGATTAGCAAAATGAATCTCAAGATGCTATGGGGTGCATGACTCAATTTTTAATTTTTTTTTAAATGCCAAAGTGTAGTCGCAGGCTGCATTCACTAGTCATTCACTGCCTACTTTTGCAGACTGTTGAAGCCTAAGACGACTGAAATGGAAATGTAGATCAAAGTCATTCACTTACCCTTTCACTTCACGATCTTATAAGTCCTATCTTTCACAAAAAAAGGAATCTGAAAGCCCCCCAATTTATTCATCGCTGTCATCACTCAGTGGATGCAATAACGATTCATCATCCATGATGCAAAAGTCGGAAAAATGCCGATGTCGGTAACGCGACTTCAACAATTTGCATCGATCGACCAAAAGCTCGCTCGCTGCCGAAATAAGTCAGACCACACTCCTGACTCATCACTTCGCTATCTCATAAGTCCCATCTTTCACAAAAATATGAATATTCATCGCTTTCCTCAGTCAATGGACGCCATAACTGTTCGTCATCCATATTGAAAAAATCGTGAAAATGCCGAAGTCAGTCACTAATTTGTCAAAAATTCATATCTTTCAAAAGTAAGGACCAATCGGCCTAGAAGCCATTGCAAGCAACAGGGCGGAAGTGTAATCTATTGATGAAAGCGAGGCTGAAGCGCGTTTTCTCACGTGACTGCCATGTGAACAAGAAACAAAATGGAAGCGTTCCCAAACCAGCCACACAGAACCCGTACGTTCCTGAATGTTCCAGGACTTTCCAATCCAATTTTTTTCTGAACGTTCCAGGACTTTCCGATGCAATTTTTTTCTGAACGTTCCAGCACTTTCCAATACAATTTTTTTCTGAACATTCCCGAACGTTCTAGGACTTTCTGGATCCAATTTGTTGTGAACATTCCCGAACGTTCTAGGATTTTCCGATCCTATTTTTTGCTGAATGTTCTAGAACTTTCCAAACCAATTTTTTTCTGAACGTTCCTCAACATTCCAGGACTTTCCAATCCAATTTTTTTCTGAACGTTCTAGGACTTTCCGATCCAATTTTTTTCTGTACGACTTTCCAATCCATTTTTTTTCTGAAAGTTCCCGAACGTTCTGAGACTTTCCAATCCAATTTTTTTCTTAACGTTCGACTTTCCGATCCAATTTTTTCTGAACGTTTGACTTTCCGATCCAATTCTTGTTGAACGTTCAACTTTCCGATCCAATTTTTCCCCCAATGTTCTAGGACTTTCCGATCCAATTTATTTTCTGAACGTGCTAGGACTTTCCGATCCATTTTTTTCTGAACGTTCCCGAACGTTTTAGGACTTTCCGATCCCATTTTTTTCTGAACGTTCGAGGACTTTCCGATCCAATTTTTTTTCTGAACGTTCCCCAAACGTTCTAGGACTTTCCGATCCAATTTTTTTCTGAACATTCTGGGACTTTCCAATCCAATTTTTTTCTGAACGTTCTAGGACTTTCAGATCCAATGCTTTCCTGAACGTTCCTGAACGTTCTGGGACTTTCCAATCCAATTGTTTTCTGAATGTTCTATGACTTTCCGATCCAATTTTTTTCTGAACGTTCTAGGACTTACTGATCCAAATTTTGTTCTGAACGTTCCTGAACGTTCAAGGACTTACTTTCCGATCCAATTTTTTTCTGAACGTTCTAGGACTTACTTTCCGATCCAATTTTTTTCTGTTCTGAACGTTCCTGAACGTTCAAGGACTTAATGATCCAATTTTTTTCTGAACATTCTAGGACTTTCCGATCCAATTTTTTTCTGAACATTCTAGGACTTTCCGATCCAATTTTTTTCTGAACATTCTAGGACTTTCCGATCCAATTTTTTTTTGAACATTCTGAACGTTTCCGATCCAATTTTTTTCTGAACTTACTGATTTCCGATCCAATTTTTTTCTGAACATTCTAGGACTTTCCGATCCAATTTGTTTCTGAACGTTCTAGGACTTTCCGATCCAATTTTTTTTTAACCCTTTCGCCGCCAGCCATTTATCAGTCAAAAAATACCATTAAACTTAACTGGGTAGAGAAAAAAAAAACTGCAATATTGCGAATTCCTCTGCGACATATATAACATTAGGCCTATCCTTACCTCCCAAAATTAAGAAAATAGGGTCTTTGGATAACAGGCCCTGATTTGATTCCTTTTAGTGATGTGGGTGTAAAACCTTGGTGGTGCTAAAATGCGACATTGGCGGTGAAAGGGTTAACGTTCCCGAACGTTGGCAGAGCAAGAGGGTTAAACCCTTTACTGCACTGACCCTGTCCCATCTGCAGCATGGCAGCACCCCCTGGCAGGATCACTGTCTCCCGCCCAAGATGGCTGCCCGGCCTTCCCATCATGCCTTGGGGCACGCGCACCTGAAACAACCCAAGGTCAATCATTGATAATCATGATAGAAAAAAAAAATACTTGTCACATTTTTTTTTTTTATGAAGACAAATTTATCTTTTTTTTATTTTTTTTATTGAACATGTTTTTTTTTTTTTCATTTGACAGAATTCAACAAACACACAGAACATTGAATATACAAAAGCTAATATAAGCCAGGAATATGTTTAAAGTTTAACAAAAATAGGGAATAGTGACAAGTGTAAAGATGGAAATTAGATAAAGATCAACACTGAATATATATACCTGGCCAGCAAATATTATAGATTAACACACAACACACATAAAAAACAAACAAACAAACACACGCACACACAAACAAACACACATGCACCTACACGTACCATGCTAACATAAACAAAAACAATAAATGACATCATACATTTTTTGTTATGTGATATTTTTGATTTTTTGATATTGCAATTTTAACTCCAAAATACATAACAAAGTGCTTTTTACATCCAATGAAGGGTTGTAGCATCTGTTGGATGGTATTTCGGATGATAACAGGGATTTCGAAGCATTTTAACGTGAGCATTCGTCGTATCGGCGACTCACTACCACTTTCGATGTTGTGACTCACAGTAGACTGTACTGAGTACGGCAATCGTTGCCTCTCTTCTCACAACTTTGTTCACTTATAGGGCGCCCTTGTTTATTAGGCGCATAGGTCGAAATTGGAGAACAAAATATCGCCTTATAGTTCGAAAATGACGGTACTCTTCCTGCAGACTGACCTGTCCCATCTGCACATTGGGCGCAGGAGCGTAGGGCCCTTGAATGCGAACAGGGGTGTTGCTGTTACCTGCAAAAAAGAGAAAGACAGTATGCTGCTGTTAGTTAGTTAGTCTGTTATAGTTCTGTCACACCCAGAGACGCACCAGCCACGCCTGCACCTGGAAGTCTCAATCAATCAATCAAAAATGCATTGTCATTAACCCTTTCACAGCCAAAGTCGCATTTTAGCACCACAGTGATTTAACACCTATGTTACTAAAAGGCATCAAATTGGGGCCTGTTATCCAAAGACCCTATTGTGTTCATTTTGAGAAGTAAGGATAGACCTTATTTTATAGATGTCACAGAAGAATCCACAATATTGCAAATGGATTTTGTTCTCTACGAAGGTAAATTTAATGGACATTTTGGGCTGAAATATGGCTGGCAGTGAAAGGGTTAAAACATAACGAAATTCTTTGTCTGGCATGCACATAAAACACACATATAAACAATAAGACGTGCATAATATACAGTAAATACATCATAAGAATTAAACTACAATGCAATAAAAAACATTTATTTTTTTCCATTATAGTCCCGTCAACAGCTATGGTCATCTCAGGACTGTCACCACGTAAAGTTCGACCACTTAGTACAAAACACTCATCAATGCATCTTAGTTCTCACAGGCATGGTAGTGGGGGCAAAGTGGTTTTCAAGGAAAATGTCCCGGGGTCCAGGGGGGCTGAAGAAAATTCAATAAATGAGAGTGAAATTTTCACTTTTTCATGCCATTTCAATGCATTTTTTAATAATTTTGTTTCAAACTGTTTCGCGAATTTTCCACGATTCGTGGAGGTCTACCATGCCTGATCTTACCAGCGCTCAACAACCTGCAAACAACAAAACATACAGTACAATTCATAATATAAAACATCTGAAAGTACATGCACACACACACACACACACACGCACACATACCACCCTGTCCCCTTCCCCACACATTATTCAAAATCTCCACCCTCTCCCATCACACACACACACACATTGAGCTAAACAAACACTTTGTATAAAAGCAATAATACTTAATAGGACAAAATGCATAAAACAAATCAAAAGGGATAATATGAATTGACATCACAAACGGTACTAAATCTGCGTTGTATTGCACACAGAACATTCCTTTCAACACACAGAGGCACATAGCTACTCCCGGTTTGGATACGATGCAGAGCCGAGCCGAGGGCAATGTCTCTGAGAAGTAGGTCTTATATGGGAGTCTAATAATCTTAGTCTTATGATGTATTTACTGTATATTATGCATGTCTTATTGTTTATAATAATGGGAGGTCTTATAAGGGAGGGAGTCTCATAATGGGAGGTCTTATAAGGGAGGTTCCACTGTACCAGCCCGTTTTTCATAACCGCAGAGCCCACCGGCAAAAGACCACCAAAAAAAAAATAGAAAGGAAAACAGAACAAAAATTCCACAACAGAAACTAAAAAAAAAAGAGGAATTCTTACCCGGAGAGTGTTGGCCAGGACTAGCGGCAGACACTGGAGAATTCTGCTGCTGGGACCCTGGCACGTTGGGAGCCACGGGGGGAGGAATGGAGCGATAGTGCCCCCCTGCCCCCCCTCCTCCCCCACCCCCGGACCCCCCTGACCCGCCCCCTGACCCGCCCCCCGACCGCCCCAGGGTGCCCCCCTGGTTGCCCTGGCGATACTGGGGGGGCGTGGGGGGCCGGGTGGTGGGGGCCTGGCTGCCGGAGCTGCTGCTGCTGACGGAGGGGCTACGGCCCGTGCGCGGGGTGGTGCCGCTTTGTTGTTGAGTCTGAGGCTGAAAAATTTATAAAATAAAAAAAATCATCATCATTATTGTCGTCTTCGTCTTAGTACTCATCGTTGTCGTCATCATCATCGTCATTGTCGTCATCATCATTCAACATCGTCATCATCATCATCACCTCCAACATGATCATCATCGTCGTCGTCGTTGTCATCATCATCATCTTTGTCATCATCATCAATCATCATTGTTGTCATCGCGATCGTCGCCATCCTTACGATCATTGCCATCATCATCATCATCATCACAACCACCATCATCATCATCATCATCTTATGTGAGGTGTGCTGTCACTTTGTTGATGACAATGAGGCTGAAAATGTAAAGAAAAGAGATGAGGGGAAGGTGCATGCGAGCATGTGTGTGTGTGTGTTTGTTGTGTGTGCATGTTGTGTGTGTATGTATGTGCACTTGAAGAGTATGTCTGCTCACAAGAGAATGTGTGTGTGTGTGTGTGTGTGTCAAATCAAAATTTTATTTGTGTGTGCGTGAGAGTGTGTGTGGGGGTTGTTGATTTTTTAGTGTGTGTGTGTGTGTGTGTGTGTGTGTGTGCGTGTGCGCGTGCATGCATGCATGTGCGTGCATGTGCATGCATGTGTGTGTGTGTTTAAATGCTGATTGTAAAGCGCTTTGTACTCTATAAAAAAAAAGCACCATATAAATATCCATTTATTATTATGATAATAATATGCAGGGCTCCCAATCGTCCCACAAAACGAGGGGTCCCAGGGACTCCTTCACTTACAGCATAGAGGGTCCTAGAGGCGGGATAGAGGGTCCCAATTACATTGTGAATGCTAAAAGTAAAACACATTTTTATAGTACATCCCTGGGACCCCCTGCACATTGTTTTAGAGGGTCCTTTAGAATTTTAGTACTTCATAAACCCCCAAATGGGGGTCCCTCGGAGCCCTGAATATGAGACCAACTGCAAGTGCTCTCCCTTTGCTTGCGCAGTCAGCTCAAAGATGTCAGTCAATGAAGGGGTAGATTTGAAGAACCTTTTGGAAGTTTTGGAACTTGGGAGACCCTTGGCATAGCTGCAGGAAGGTGTGGCTGTGCAGGAAGGTGGTTACCAATTTCAGGTATCAAGTGTCAGTCATTATTAAGCTGCGACAGCGGTTCCCACATAGCCACACCTTCCTGCAGCCATAACAGGGTGTGGCTGTGCAGGAAGGTGGTTACCAATTTCAGGTATCAAGTGTCAGTCATTATTAAGCTGTGACAGCGGTTCCCACATAGCCACACCTTCCTGCAGCCATAACAGGGTGTGGCTGTGCAGGCAGGTGGTCACCAACTTCAGGTATCAAGTGTCAGTCATTATTAAGCTGCGACAGCGGTTCCCACATAGCCACACCTTCCTGCAGCCATAACAGGGTGTGGCTGTGCAGGAAGGTGGTCACCAACTTCAGGTATCAAGTGTCAGTCATTGTTAAGCTGTGACAGCGGTTCCCACATAGCCACACCTTCCTGCAGCCATAACAGGGTGTGGCTGTGCAGGAAGGTGGTTACCAATTTCAGGTATCAAGTGTCAGTCATTGTTTAGCTGTGACAGCGGTTCCCACATAGCCACACCTTCCTGCAGCCATAACAGGGTGTGGCTGTGCAGGAAGGTGGTTACCAATTTCAGGTATCAAGTGTCAGTCATTGTTAAGCTGCGACAGCGGTTCCCACATAGCCACACCTTCCTGCAGCCATAACAGGGTGTGGCTGTGCAGGAAGGTGGTCACCAACTTCAGGTATCAAGTGTCAGTCATTATTAAGCTGTGACAGCGGTTCCCGCACAGCCACACCTTCCTGCAGCTTCCCAGGGCTCTCCCTAGATCCAAGAGGCTCAACTTTCCCCGCACATCCATCGTGACTCAGCAATTAATGGCACTATCTCTTTTGCTTTGAAAGGATTGAAGCTTCCTGCCACCATGTGCTGAGTACCATGCTGTCCAATCCTCATTGTGGAGAAAATGCTGATGCATTGAAATCGTTACACTTTTTTTTGGATTTGGGCGCCTTTTTAAAACTCACGTTACCACAGCAACCGATGACAATCACGAAAGGTTTTTGCTTTCATTGTCAGAATTTCCTGCAAAATGGACAATAAAAATATTGATTGATTGATTGATTGTCCCTTGTGTACGTAACATGACTGCCAAGTTTCACGTTCTACATGCAAAGCATTTTGAAGCTTCAAGCAAATAACCAAAACATGAATGTTTTGAAAGTTTTTGTATTATTAGGTATTAGGTACTTTATAGTCACAGAGGCGTCTCTGTGAAATTCAGCTTGCTCCCACTTGGAGAGCGCGTCACAGCCAGAAGCACGTCACCCACTTTTTTTCCTCTTTTTTTTTGCATGCGATTTTTTGTGTGACTGATGAGAAAGGAAAGGGGGGGGGGGGGGGGGGGGCAAATTTTGACCAAATGACAACTTTTCCGTTGCCACTGGGATTAACGTGTGGGCGGCTTAGCTCATAAAATAAGTTCCACAAAAAATTTGAAGTGATTCTATGCAGTGGTTCACTAAATACCTACCCTCACTCCATGTCCGATGTGGTCCAGACTGGAATAGTCGATGGCCTTGCGGGTGTATTTGAAGTGATTCTATGCAGTGGTTCACTAAACACCTACCCTCACTCCATGTCCGATGTGGTCCAGACTGGAATAGTCGATGGCCTTGCGGGTGTATTTGAAGTGAGTCTATGCAGTGGTTCACTAAACACCTACCCTCACTCCATGTCCGATGTGGTCCAGACTGGAATAGCCGATGGCCTTGCGGGTGTATTTGAAGTGATTATATGCAGTGGTTCACTAAACACCTACCCTCACTCCATGTCCGATGTCGTCCAGACTGGAATAGTCGATGGCCTTGCGGGTGTATTTGATTGGCCGCTCCGTCTGCTCTGGAAAGAGGATACCGCTCTTCACTCCCATTGGTCGACAGGCCGAGCGGTTGGTCGTCAGCACGCCAATCTCTCGACGAGCCACTTTTTCCTTGTGAATCATCACGATCTGTGAATAGATATCAAATATTAGTAAATTATTACAGTACTCGTCATCGTCAACATCATCGTCGTCATCATCATCGTCATCATCATCGTCACCATCATCATCATCGTCATCATCATTATCGTCACCATCATCGTCATCATCATGCCCTGATATGATCATCATCATCACCATCATCATCGTCACCATCACCATCATTGTTGTCACCATCATCACCATCGTCATCATCATTATCGTCACCATCATCATCATCATCATCATCATCGTCACCATCACCATCATCATCATCATCACCGTCATCATCATCATCATCATCATCATCATCATCATCGTCACCATCATCATCATCATCATTATCGTCATCATCATCATGATCATCGTTCATTCTTCACCACAATCACCTGATTCAGGTGGTTGACCGAGGACTCCATATTGTCCAGCTGCGACTGCTGCAGTTGCAGTAAGCGCAGGAAATTGGCTGCAAGCTGGTTGACCTGATAGGCCACCGAGGCCAGGGAATGCGTCGTGTAGTTCTTGGTCTCCTCCAACGCGCGTCGCTTATCGGCTGCCTGTGGTACACAATAGATGGTTTTTTTTACACACTGATTTTTTGTACGCACCTTTGTGTCGATGGTCACCAAATAATTATCCAGCAACCCTCCCCCCTCTTGCTCTTCCCCCATCACCATCCCCCTGGGCATGACGTAAAAGTTAAAAACGTAAGCTAAAACAAAAGACAGGCGTAAAATTGAAGACTGCAGAAACGTCTACCGGTACTTCTTATTTTCACTTTTCATCTCTCAACAATAGTCTCATACAAACATTTGACTGGGAAACCTATACACGTTTAGAAAGAAGCTAGCTTGAATTTTGCAATGAAAGTCAAGAAAACAACTTGCCTTGAATATATATATGGTGACACTGACAGCAGTAATCCAGTAAAGCACTTTCACTGTGGCTGCAGCTAACCCCACCCCCACCCCATCCCACGATGATCTGCTCGTGTCAGACATCACAAAACCATGCAGTCGAACCATTTTCCTTCACTTTGAACCCTTTTCCTTCAATTTGCAACACAAATTATACAAGCCTAATTTAGTAATTACCTTCCTAGTCTGCATCAGAGTACTTAGCTATCAGCAACATACTCATCCTCATAATCACTACTTTCATCACTCATTTTCATACAAACAAATGCAAACGGGTCGAAAAAATGGCTAGACTCAGACAGCAGGGAGTCGTACGAGTGCTACGAGCTAATGACTGCTACGAGCTTTCTGATTGGTTAGCTGTATTCGCTTATTCGATTGACCAAAGCTCAGCGCGAAATATGAATGAGCCGAACTGAGCCCCGATCGTGGCCCATCGTGCTCGTCCCGGGGAGCCCCGATCGGGGCTCATTGTGCCCAGAGGGTTAAGAGGCTCTTCCGCAGATCCCCAATTTCTACAGATCCCCAATATAGTCAAGTGTGGCTGTGGTCACTTACAGGAAGGAAAGAAGGAAGTCGCATGGTACTACTACTACTGTACTAGTACTGTTAGTAGTAGCAGTACTACTACTACTACAGTAGTACTACTAGTACTAGTAGTAGTAGTACTTAGTAATAGTTCTAGTACATATGACATTGTCATTTAAGTTCTTCTTCTTCTGTGGTGGTGGCCAGCTTCTTTTTATGGAAGTAAATGCACACACATTAGGGGTGACCAAAGAAAAAGCAGAAGAGAGAGAAAAGAAAAGCAGACAGAAATCAGCTATCACACATAGGGTAAACTGATCTAATTCCGACCGAAATCTTCTTGATCTAAACCCGACCGACTTCAACAGTCACCATCTTTGCTTGCTTGCCGAGGCCATTCCGCTCACAGCATCGAGTCGAGAGAGTTCTCGTCTGCTAGCCACTAAAATGAGCTATTAAAGGGAACCAAGAAAAGGTCGAGGACTTCCAACTTATGACGTAGTGAGCCGCCAAAAATCACCCCAGTGGCCTGTGTGTGGCGCAAGCCGTCAGGCATCGAAACTTGACAACTTGCCTTCAACGACCATGCCCGTAACACTTGCTCTAAGCAAAAAACATGCGATGTGTTGCAATAAAACTGTCTTTTTATGAATAAAAAAGAGGTTTGGGGAGTGTCTAATTCTAGTAGCAGCAGGTTTTAGAGAGCTCTGTTTTTACTCCTCTGGACAGAGAGTGGCACTGCCACTGGCAGACAAAATCGGTCGGAGTTAGAATCTTAGATCATGGTTTTCAACACACTGATCTAAATCCGACCAGTTTTCACAGACTTGTTCTTAGTGATAATGTTAGAGGGGGGTAGTGATAATGATTGCGTTCTTTTTGTTTATTTTGACTCTTAACATCTTTGATTAGTAATAGTATAAACTATAATACTCACAAATAGTTAATCATATTTGTGCATGCTAATCATGCTAATGACTCTGTGTGCGCTTGTATGTGTGTGTTTGAATGCGTCAGTGTTGATCTGTTTCTTGCGATCATTTGTGGTTGTCGCAAATAGTCACTCTCATAGTAGCGAGCTAGGAATTTTAACCCTACAAGTACAAGCCCGACCCGAGACAAGAGAGGTGTCTGGTTGGTCAGAAATCTGCTAGGCCCGAGACCGAGTTAACTTCCGTGTTGCTTTCCCACCCCATTCTTGCATCAGACGCACAGATGAGCTTACCTGCAAGTAGTTCGACTCGCAGTACTTGGCCACCCGCTCGAGGTTGGAATAATTTTCCTGCAGACTTTTTCTCCCATCTGGAATTTCGTTGTCAATTAGACTCAGCAGATTCTCAAAGTCTGTCGCCGCCATTTTGACTACGAGCGGAGCAGGCGGACGAAGTGGAACTCGGCAATCTTCGCTCTTTTCCGTCGAAAATGGAGTTCCGTCCACTAGATGAGAGTCAAACACCAAAGTTATACAATAAGCTAAAGCGCGCGTTTGTGTCTTCAAGTCTTCAATATTACTTCTTTCAAATATGTCGCTACATTCCAGTAGTCTGGCATAACTGCGATGGGGAGAGATTGCGCAGAGGCGATTGATGTTGGTTGATATGTCTCAGTAGACATTCCAGTGACTAAAGAGGTTTTGCGATGCAAAAAATAAAATAACTAGAAAACTATCTTTCGGCACAGTGTGTGTGAGAAAAAAAGGTGTGTATAATTATGTTGTGTGATTGGGGAAGGTGTGTGTGTGTGTGTGTGTGTGTGTGTGTGTGTGTGTGTGTGTGTGTGTGTGTGTGTGTGTGTGTGTGTGTGTGTGTGTGTGTGTGTGTGTGTGTGTGTGTGTGTGTGTGTGTGTTGTGTGTACT
>CM065712.1:29740718-29745718 GCA_017654935.2 Phymorhynchus buccinoides
CCTCTCTCTCTCTGTCTCTCTGTCTTTCTCTCTCTCTCTCTCTCTCTCTCTCTCTCTCTCTCTCTCTCTCTCTCTCTCTCTCTCTCTCTCTCACCAATAATTGGAAGGTGTACCTTCTGTAAGCACAAGGAACTGCTTATGAGTAGAAAACGCAAGTTACAGGGCACCAACATCTTCATCGGGGAGGATTTCTCTCTCCGAGTGAGGAATGTAAGGAAAAATCTTCTGCCTCATTTCAAAAATGCAAGGAAGGAAAACAAAAAGGCCTCAATGGTCTTTGACCATCTGATTATTGAGGGAAAGAAGTTTGGCCTGGACAGTCAGGACAACCTCAAACCAATCCCCTAGGGACACGGCCGGCCCAAAGCACTTAAAAATTGGAAAACAGGCAAAAAAAGAAATCTAAATGAAAACATAACTAGCTCTGTGGGTGCAAATTTACTGGGGGGAGGGTCAACAAATTCAGAGTCACCATCTAATAAAAAGTTCTCCTTTGCACGCACAAGCAACGAGGTAACCCGTGCAAGTGTGACAGTGACTGACACAGTTTCTGTGTCAACGCATGATAATAGGGCAAGCAAACACGGGAAAATTGTGAGTGTATTGTCAAACCCGAGTGTGGACAGAAATGTAGAGGAAGGAAATGAGGGTGGTGGGGATGAACTAAAGAATGTGCGTGTGGAAGAGCCTAGTATGAACGATACATGTACGAGTGTTGATTGTTTATCCTTTCTTCACTGGAACATTAATGGTTTGATGTCAAAGATAAATGACTCTAATTTTCTTTCTTATATATTGTCATTTGATTTTGTTTGTATGGTTGAGACTTTTATTGAATATTTGCACACGACTATTTCTCATTCTCATGAAATGTTTTGTAAGCCTGCTATACAGTTCACACGTCAAGGTAGACGATCAGGGGGGATACTGTGTCTTATAAGGAAGGAGCTTATGCAGTACGTTAAGGTGGTAGACATTGAAAATAACAATGTTCTCGTGTTTATTATTTCCAAAACTGTATTTAATTTGACTAACGATGTTTTGTATATTTGTGCACACGTTCACCCAGAAAACTCGCCATATTATTCATATTTGGATGTTAATAATGGTATTTTTGACTTGGAAGATAGTATTGCTGAAATGATACTTGAGTTACCTAATAATATGTATGTTTTGTTGAATGGCGATCTTAACGGCAGAACTTCTAATGTTGGTCAGGAAATGCATGATGATAATGTTGCTTATAACTGTGCTTTAAAAAATGATTTGTGTACTACTCATAGGGAATCTGAAGACAAAGTAGTGAATACGTACGGAAAATGTTTGCTTAACATGTGTACAACTCTACAGTTATGCATTTTGAATGGTGTGTGCAATGGGGATCGTGTAGGTCGTTATACTTATATATCTGATGCTGGAAATAGTGTCAATGACTATTTTGTGGCTTCCACAGACCTATTTTCTTCCATTCAGCCAGTTAGCTATCTATATGTACAAGAACGTATTGAGTCAGACCATATGCCTCTAGAATTCCATGTTAACTTGGAGAAAGGTGCTAAATGTAATATGCATGTAGATAATGCTACTGAGAAGAAATATGTTGAAAAGTTTGTTTGGCAGGAAGAACATGCTGATGTGTTTCGTAATCTGATGAACAGTCAGGATGTGACATTATTATTGAAATCAGCCATTAACTTTATAGATGCTGATATTAATTTGGCATTAAATGTATTTGATAATTGTATCATGAAGCAGAGTGAGTGTATGAAAAAAAAAGATCAGGGTGGATAATGGGTCTCGGGATGATGCATGGTTTGACGCTGAATGTCGAATGACAAAAAGCTCGACTAAGAGATTGTTGAGATATTTTCGTAAAACTTTAGACAAGAATGATAGATTTGATTTTTGTAAAGCTAGAAGAGAATATAAAATGTTATTAGAAAAGAAAGAAACAGATCATAATTCTCGTTTGCTTAACAACCTTATTAAGTCTGTTAACGTCCCAAATGATTTATGGCGCAATGTTCATAAAATTCCATCCAAAACAACTCGTGCTCATAATACAATTTCTATTGATGAATGGTATGAACATTTTAAAGGCTTACTTGAAAAAGATGATGACAGCATAGTTGAAATAGAATATATTAATAATATGGAAACAGAAGATGACAACACCTGGTTGAACGATCCTATTTCTAAAGAAGAAGTTGTGTCTGCAATAAGGAAATTAAAAAATGGTAAGTCTGCTGGTCCAGACGGTTTGATTGGCGAAATGTTTAAAAATGGTGGTGAGAGTATTATTGATTTTGTTGTCAGTTTTTTTAATGCACTGTTTGATAGAGGTATTTATCCAAAGAGCTGGACGGAATCAATTATTGTACCGCTGTTTAAAAAGGGTAATATTAATGATCCTGGTAACTATAGAGGTGTGTCACTTTGTGATATTAGTAGTAAGTTGTATAGTTGTATTATAAATAGCAGATTGCAGGCATGGGTAGAAAAGTTTAATATTACAGGAGATTATCAAGCTGGATTTAAGAAGAATTACTCGACAGTGGACCATATGTTTACATTGTTAGCAATTATTCAAAAGCAATTCTCATTAAACCGTAAACTTTACGTAGCTTTCATTGATTTTGAGAAAGCTTTTGACTCTATTTCAAGGAAACTGCTCTGGCCTGTTCTAAAAAAGAACGGTATTAAAGGTAAGTTATTTCAATGTGTTAAAAGTATGTATTCTAATGTTAAAGCTAAAATAAGATCTGGCAATGAATTTACAGATTATGTCTTATGTACTCAGGGTGTGAAACAAGGTGACGCATGCAGCCCTGTGCTGTTTTCATTGTTTATAAATGAACTAGCCCAAGAAATTATCGATAAGGGTAGACACGGTGCAGTGTTATCGCCTGACATTCTAGAATTATTTATTTTGTTACTTGCCGATGATATAGCTTTATTGTCTGAAACACCAGTTGGCCTCCAAACCCAGATAAATAATCTTAATGCTATGGCAAACAAGTTACAACTAAAAATTAATATGAAAAAAGTAGCATTGTAGTGTTTAGAAAGGGGGGGTATTTATCGTCCAGGGAAAGGTGGTTTTTGAATGGAAGGGAAATGGAGATTGTGAATTGTTATAAATATCTTGGTATCTTTTTTACTACTCGTCTTAGTTCCTCAGCAGCGTGTCAGGACCTTGCAAGTAGAGGTAAGCGTGCTTTATTGTGTATTCTGAAGAAATTATACATGCTTAAGAATAACTCTTTGTCAGTATTTCTCAAATTGTTTGACGCCCAAGTTCAGCCAATTGTTCAATATGGTGCTGAGTTGTGGGGTTTGGGTAAGTCTGTAATATTAATAGAAAATGTTCATTTATTTGCTTTAAAGAAATGTTTAGGGGTTCAGCCTAGAACGCCAAACGACCTTGTTTATGGGGACACTGGACGATATCCTATATACATTAATTCGCATTTACGATGCATTAAATATTGGCTGAAAATCTTAAGCATGAATGATAGTAGATTACCACACAAAGCCTACAAAATGCTATTACGTTTAGAAGAAAAAGGTAAAAAGTGTTGGGTTTCAGATATTCGTGACTTTCTGTATAAAAATGGGTTTGGTTTTGTCTGGATAAATCAAGGAGTAGGGGATATTAACGTTTTTCTGAAAGAACTTCGCCAACGACTAATTGATAATAGATGGCAAGGGTGGGAGGATCATGTATTTACTAGCGACAGATTTTCCTTTTACAGTTCATTTAAATCTTCATGGGACTGTGAAGCATATTTGCTACTTGATATTGATAGACATTTAAACAATCAGTTAACTAAGTTAAGGTTTGGAATTTCGGATATGTTATCTCATAAACTTCGTTATAGAAATGTTGACGAAGAGTCTATGATGTGTCCATTATGTAAATCTGCTAAAGAGGATGAAAAACACTTCTTGCTTTGTTGTCCAGCTTATAGAGATCTGCGAGATAATTTGTTACCAAGAAAATATTCTAGAAACCCATGTTTGTTTAATGTTACATTGTTATTAGCGAATCAGAATGAAATGTTGCTTAAGAAAATTTGTTTATACGTTTATAAAGCCTTCAAGCTGCGTAGTATATTACTTAGCTAAATTCGCTTTGTTTACTCCTTATCATCAGTGTAATGTTATTGAATATTGCATTACTTTTGTATCTATTGTTTATTGTCTTTTGTATTCATGATGTTTTGCAACCCCATCAGAAGGGGCTGTGGCCTATCTGATTAAACTTCCGCTTCCGCTTCCGCTTCTCTCTCTCTCTCTCTCTCTCTCTCTCTCTCTCTCTCTCTCTCTCTCTCTCTCTCTCTCTCTCTCTCTCTCTCTCTCTCTCTCTCTCTCTCTCTCTCTCTCTCTCTCTCTCTCTCTCTCTCTCTCTCTCTCTCTCTCTCTCTCTCTCTAACTTTCTCTGCGTGCACGCGTGCGCATGCGCATGTGTGTGTAGGTGTGCCACTTCATGTAAATGTGTCAAAGTCAAAGTCATAACATTAATGCTTTATTATCTTGTTCGGAGAAATGACAGTGTGGTCTCACACAAGCACAATGCAAACAAGAAAACACATTGTCATGCATTAGAAATGAACAAAACTAAGGACAGGATTGGACAACAAATCCCGCTTCGCAAGAAGTTGGACATATTCAATTGGAGTCGATGCAAGCAACTACCCCAACACAGTAATAACTGCCCTCTTTCCCCACCAATTTTGTCCTTGCATTCTGTTATTCCCCCCCCCCCTCCCCCCCCCCCCTAATTCATCCAAGAACAAGAGTCGGTATAACAGAAATCGGTAAAGGTCAAGATGTGCCACCCCCCCCCCCCCCCCCCCCACACACCCCCCTACCTATCTCCGTTAATTGTATTTTTCCCGTTTTTGCCTTTCTTACCATACATAAAGCTGTATTTTAGGAACATTTTTAGCTAATAACCTTTTTGGAATACTAACCCTAACCCTAACCCTAGCCCTAAC
>CM065712.1:29750718-29752102 GCA_017654935.2 Phymorhynchus buccinoides
CTGGTTTGCTTTTATTGTGGATTTTCGATTTGGTGCAAATAGGACACCATTCTCTTGTATAATGTCTTTCTTGCTCAAGTTGACATCCCCTGGACAGTCAAATCCAGATAACAAACGAATTTTAAAACAATATCATATATTTATAGTTATTTAACAGATCCAAAGATTCTTCAACAGATTTTATAATTTTTAACAGCTGTCTTTACATTAAAACTTGCACTTTTAGAATCCCTCCCCCACACATTGGGATGTTTTGTCCTCGTCAGTATATTTCCTCTTATTTTCTTCTATCAGAACACTTTGTTTCATAAACAACTAACAAATGTCCCATATGTGCACCCCCATCGAGAGGACGTAAAATTCCAAATTTCAGTTCAGTCAAATTTCGATTCTGATCGCTTCTCGGCCTTTTGGCTAAGACAGTGATTCAGGAACATAAATTTTTTCTTTATACCCTGGTTGGTTTGTTCAGCCCGTCGTACATGGCGAAAGCAAATACGCGACAAACTGAACTTCCATCAAGTCAAATTGCAGGGCTTTTCAATAATAAAATAAAAGTCCTTGAATTTTACGGATAGCTCTGAAGCTATTCACTTGAGAGGGTTTCTCTTTCATAGGCCATACCAAAGTAATTTTATATAATCACTTTTATGCCCTCCCTAGGTTATCAAACATTAGTTTGTTAAACTTATAAATTTTACAACACTATTACTTGACTTGTCTTTTTACATTCTCCCATACCCCATTTACTATTTCTGTTTTAACGTCTTGTATCGTCCACCTTTGTTGCTTTTATTGTTTTATTTTCAAACAACTAATTTGGTGCAAATAGGTGCACCATTCTCTTGTAGAATGTCTTCTTGCTCAAGTTGACATCCACTGGATCAGTCAAATTGCAGGCCAATCATGCAAACTGATGAGATCTTCACAGATCGAAACAGCTGTCTTTGCATAAGGCACTGTCCCTCCCCCATTGGGAGAAAAAGTAAATCAGCTCATTTTATTATTTTCTTCTTTTCAGAACACAGAACAATTCATAAAGTTAACGTTAACTGAGTTTGTTTCTGAGGTTCACAAATACAGACATTGGACACAGGAAAGTTTTATCAAAGCAAATTATTCTGCATTTCAAATGCACCAACTTTTCAGTCCTTCAGAGTAGGGGTACGGAGCTCAGCTATTCACTGAGAGTTCTCTTTCATACTATTTTTATCCTCAATTTGGATATCATCTCATTGGCCCTCTCTAGTCATGTTTGTTTGTATTTTAAATTAAAATTTCAGAACACTACTTTCGTCATGTTGCATATTTGCTTTACTATATCTAATTTAACTTAGTGGTGGTTTGATTGTGGATGTTCGATTGGATGCATAGTGGACATCAT
>CM065712.1:29752602-29762602 GCA_017654935.2 Phymorhynchus buccinoides
GTTCCTCGCAGATAACAAAATCACCCATCGCATCCATTTTGACAAAGACCAGAAGACTTCACTCTCAACTGGAACAGCACTGTTTCTTTTTCTTTCTTTTTTTCCATCATATCACCTAACCCAATATCTTTTACGCGATAGAATACATTTTGACAAACATCCGCAAACTTTGCGATTTCGCCTTGAACTACATCACCCACAACAACCTGCCCCCATTTCCTCAACACTGCCCCAATCTGCTGCACCCATAAAACAAGCATGAAATAGTGAGGCTAAGAGAGAGACTATAGTGAAATGAATAAGGGGAAGGAACTTCTCATAATTAACTCCCTTTTACCAAAGTTATTTATGGCACCTATTCGCCTAGCAAAGTGAAAGTAGTTGCCACAACAATACAGACCCAAGTTCATCCTCATATATATTGTGTTCAGTGTCTCAAAATCTTCAACTGTATCCCCCAGTAAAGCAAAAGTTTGCTTACGACCGTAACTTCCAGACCTGTAGCAGAAGAGGCAACTGGTATTCGAGAGAGCTGGGCTGAAATTTTATTTTTAAAACTTGCCCAGGGGACATCCCTACTCCTTGAAGTTAAATTCAGGTGTTACAGCATTAAGATCTCAGTGCAGTGAACATGGTCTGATATGTACAAGGACCAGAGGGGGGGGTTGGGGGGGGGGGGTGGGGGGGGGGGGGAGGTGGATGGGAGAATGCAAACGCGTTCAGATAATTTTCAGTTTCAATGACTGGTGAAAATTATTGGCCCAAAAAAATTAAAACAAAAACATTAGGACCTGAAAAAACTTCAAAACACTTCAGCCACACTGTAGACTGGTGTCTGCAAATCAAATGGAAATATTTGCTATTTTTACATTGTCTTAATATATAAGCCATGTCTGGATAGCTAAAAATAATATGTTGTCATGTTGTGATTTTGTCCTTTTTAATAAAAAGAAAATCATCAACCACAATTCACTGAAAATGTGCAGCAGTCAAGAATTAAACAAAATAATTTTAAAATTGTAACAGAGAACGTGTGCAGCAAGCTAGTCATAATGTGTTTTTACAAAGTAGCTGGTCTAACAATTGTGCGCAGTCATACAAGACAGTTTGGTTCTTTTTTTTATCATAACATGTGCGCGCACATTGTATAATGTGCTAAAATCAGGACTTTTCTGCAAATGGCTAACTGGAATTATTCACATTTCTTCTCCATTACTGCTTAACGCAAAAGATTGCATTTTTCGCAAATGAAAATACAGTTTGAAATCTTGATCCCATTCAACTGAAGCGTTCATGGTTGTAACTAAATGTGAATATAACCCGGTTGACTTACCTTTCATAGGTGAGAAGTCAATTAAATGGACCCGGCCTGGCAGCAGTGACGATTCCTGAGGATGATGGGACGATGGTGACAGGGCTGGGGACTGTTGAGGGTCTTCAGCAGTGACGATTCCTGTTGATGGTGGGATGATGGTGACAGGGCTGGGGACTGTTGAGGGTCTTCAGCAGTGACGATTCCTGAGGATGATGGGGTGATGGTGACAGGGCTGGGCCATGGGGGAATGTTGAGGGTCTTCAGCAGTGACGATTCCTGTTGATGGTGGGATGATGGTGACAGGGCTGGGCCATGAGGGACTGTTGAGGGTCTTCAGCAGTGACGATTCCTGTTCTGGTGGGGTGATGGTGACCACAGGACTGAGCCAGTCCTTGTTAACGAGAGCCGAACCTAAACAGTGATGATTCCTTTTTGGCGGGATTCACAATTACGCCTGCCAAGAACGATAATTTGTAACAGAAAAGAACATAGCCCATTGCTTTTTCAGTCAAATGATTATCGTTCTTGGTGGGCCGTAATTGTGAATATTGTCAATTTAGCAAAAATCGATTCTTAAGCAGAACAAACTGACTACATTTGGATTTTTTTAAAAGCATTTAGATTGCTGCATTGACCCGATTATAAAATCTTCAGCAATGACGATTTTTTATTATATGGGATGAATTAGAACAGTGAAAGCTCTGTACTTTAGGGGGGGCTGTTGAGGGTCTTCAGCAGTGACGATTCCTGAGGATGATGGGGTGATGGTGACAGGGCTGGCCGCAAAGTCTTCAGCAGTGAAGATTCCTGTTCTGGTGGGGTGAGGTGAGCACAGGACTGAGCCAGTCCTTAGTTAACGGGAGCCGAACCTAAACATAAAGAGAACATTTTTGGCGATATTCACAATTACGCCTGCCAAAGAACGATAATTTGCAACAGAAAAACTACATAGCCCATTGCTTTTTCAGTCAACATTATCGTTCCTGGCGGGCGTAATTGTGAATATTGTCAATTTAAAAAAAATTAAAGGCTAGTCCAATTCTTAAGTGATTTAATTCTAATGCTACATTTGGATATTTTTTAACAAGCATTGAGATTGACTTAACTCAATCTTTGAAATGTTGACCCGATTAGAAACAATAAAGAAAAAATATTTATTGTGTAATTAAGACTTTTAAGCAAATACTGTAAAATTAACGGGTAAGCTTAAAGCTAGTTGTAATTTAGAACAAGTTACCAACTTCATGCTTACGACTAATCATCATTCTCAAAGTATCGGTTACTTTCAGTTACATAATATAATATTAATAACTGACAATTTATATAGCGCTTATTCTCTTTACGGGGCTCTAAGTGCTTCACAAAGATTATTAAAAAACCTGAGTGCAAAAACAACAAAAAACGCTTATTATTAAGGAACAACCCGAAACAAAATCATAACGGCTACGTTTACGTCCCCCCCCCCCCCCCCCTAACACTCCCCTAGAATCCAAACCCATTACAACTTTGCGTTTTCCACGCAAAAAGCATTTTCTCACACTACCCCCCCCCCGCATTCACCATCCCCCTTCATAAACCTCAAGCTGACCTACTTTTCATAGATATCCCAGCACGCACGCATGCATGCACACGCCCGCAGACAATGTCAATAACCTTAGGCTGATCCTAACCCTACCCCTTTTCCCGAGAACAGCAGAATGCTGCTTTTCAGTGAACATTTTCAAAGCCAAACATTTAATACGGGTATCTCAACTACAAGTACAACCCAGACAAAACTTAGCCACATCATTGGGGGCATTGTTTCTGCCACTTGAATTAAAAGTAGGCCTTGTCGCAGTCAAAAAAGTCGCTCAGTCAAATAAATCGCCCGCTACTATGAGAGTGTGTATTTGCGACAACCAAAAATTTCACCTTTTCTGTACTTGAACCATTTACCTAACCCTAACCCTAGAAAAAAGTGAAATTTGTGGTTCATGCTCAATGTCGCAAATACACACTCTCATAGTAGCCGGGCGATTTATTTGACTGAGTGACTTTTTTGGCTGCGACAGGCCTGACGAAGCACAGGCTGCACCTGTCGAGACTGAACCTTAGCAATCATTGCTTAAAGGTGGACCCTGACGGATGAATTTTTTCAAGTAAACCCGAGTCGAGATCACCAGAAAGACAGCCTTTTCAAGGATCGGAACACTCACTTTGCTCTGGTTTCTTAGAAATTAACCGTCAAAACGGCGATTCTTCCTTGGCGGAGATGCCGGAGTAGCCATTTTGGATGGGGTGGGTGGAGGTCACTCATTGTGGTTGAAGCGTTTTCTTTTTTTGTAGTGCAGTAAAAAAAATAAAAGGAGCTATTTCCTTTGTTGTGAGCGAAACTCCTTTAGATAAACTGTATATAATTTGTAAAAAATAAAAAGGCTTGTATTGCGAAAAGTTCGTGCAAACTATTTGGTCTAAACACAGGCGGCCATTCAAAAAGAGACGGCAAACGCCTTCTCTTTGTGTTAAATAATTTGACTTCCAGCACCTCCGCCAAGGAGGAATCGCCCTTTTGACCGTTTTTTGGGGGACGGCTTGATTTCTGGGAAACCAGAGCAAAGTGAGTGTTGCGATCTCTCAGTCTGTAAAGGGTGTTTTCCTGCTGATCTGGACGTGTTTCTTGCAAAACCTCATCCGTCAGGGTGCCCCTTTAAGCCGGCGCCACACACGCGTAAAATCGTATAGGGAAAGCGATCCGACTGGGCCACGCGAGTCATGATTTACGTTAAATATTTCCGTTTAAAAATGACCCTGCTATTTTCGCTCACGACACATGACCCATACATGAATATCGCGTGAATCGTGACTCGCATCGTCACAGTCGCATCGCATTCAGCTCCGAATCGTATGTAGTGTAGCAGGCCCTGAACAGTGACACCATGAGCTAAAACCGGTCGTTTTTTTCCACACACGCACAAATCAGAATTCCGGCAGCTCTCGCACTTTCATCTGTCCATCTACAACGCTTATAAAGACAATACTATTTTGTCGACGCTTAAGACACACATGGACACACTAACCACTTACCTTTCATTTCAAATGTAGGCCTACAGATGTCAAAAATTAAATATGGCGCAGCAGACGACCACATTAGGGCCGTCGTCTTGCAGACACACAGTTCAAGAAATAAAAAAGAAACTTCTAGAGGGGGGTACAGGAAATTAAAAGGAGGCGCGTGCATGCTTGTTGCGCGATTGGTTAAGATAGGACCACATGACACAACAACACCTTTACCACGCTTTTCACGAGTTTTATGCTTGTCATAATTATTCGCTCTTAGCTTTATCGGTGCATTTTCCGATTCTCTTTCTTTAACTGTCTGAGTGTGTTTCTTTGTTTGTCTCTCTCTGTCTCTCTGTCTCTCTGTCTGTCTCTGTCTCTCTCTCTCTCTCTGTCTGTCTGTCTGTCTGTCTCTCTCTCTCTCTCTGTTCACACTCTCTCTCTCTCTCTCTCTCTCTCTCTCTCTCTCTCTCTCTCTCTCTCTCTCTCTCTCTCTCTCCTCTCTCTCTCTCTCTCTCTCTCTACTCTCTCTCTCTCTCTCTCTCTCTCTCTCTCTCTCTCTCTCTCTCTCTCTCTCTCTCTCTCTCTCTCTCTCTCTCTCTCTCTCTCTCTCTCTCTCTCTCTCTCTCTCTCAAACTCTCCTCTCTCTCTCTCCAAACATCCAAACCAGTTTCGTTTTAGTTTACTCTTAGCTTCTGCGAATGAAAAAAATGTAAGAAACCTGTAGATTTATCTATACAAAGCTTTACGTTTACGATCAGTTATGATGTCATGAGTTACATTAATTTCTTAATATTATTATAATCAGTTGTATATGATGTTTTGTTTATCCTGTACCCCCTTCATGAGGGGCAAAGGCCTAAATGAATAAATCATTGTCATTCTCTCTCTCTCTCTCTCTCTCTCTCTCTCTCTCTCTCTCTCTCTCTCTCTCTCTCTCTCTCTCTCTCTCTCTCTCTCTCTCTCTCTCTCTCTCTCTCTCTCTCTCGATTTGCGTGTATTTTTTTCTCTTCTTCTTAATTTTAAATATTAATTAATTATTTAGGATAGATAGTTTCAACAACAAAATAAGCGCGTGTGGGCGCGCGCTAGTGGGCGTGTGTGTGTGTGTGTGTGTGTGTGTGTGTGTGTGTGTGTGTGTGTGTGTGTGCGCGTGTGTGCGCGTGCGTGTGCGTGTGCGTGCGAGTGTGTTATTTTGGTTTTTAGTTTTGGTTTTAAATCTTTTCATGCTCGGCTGCTTTAGGGTTGTGGGGAGAAGGCGAGAATGCTTTTACTGTTTTACGCATTTCAGTGGTTGGTGTTAAAGGGGCACCCTGACGGATGAGTTTTTGTAAGAAACACGTCCAGATCACAAGGGAAACACCGTTTACAGATATTGCAGCACTCACTTTGCTCTGGTTTTCTAGAAATCAAACCGTCAAATCGGCGATTCTTCCTTGGCGGAGTTGCTGGAAGTCAAATTCTTTCACCCAAAGAGAAGTCGTGTGCCGTCTCTTTTCTAATGGCCGCCTGCGTTTAGATCAAATCGTTTGCACAATTTGTTTTGCAATACAAACCTTTTTCTCTTTTGTTTTTTAAATTTTATACAGATTAATGGAGTTTCGTGACAAAAAAGGAAACAGCTCCATATTTTTTTCACTGCACTACAAAAAAAAAGCTTCAACCACAATGAGTGACCTCCACCCACCCCATCCAAAATGGCTACTCTCTCCGGCATCTCCGCCAAGGAAGAATCGCCGTTTTGACGGTTTAATTTATAGGAAACCAGAGCAAAGTGAGTGTTCCTATCCTTGAAAAGGCTGTCTTTCTGGTGACCTCGACGTGTTTCTTGCAAAAATCCATCCGTCAGGGTCCACCTTTAATAATCAAAACGGCTCAGGCCTATTTCATCATGTCATAGCATGGCATAGCATTTAATAGGGGCCTACCACTATATCATATCAAATAATCATATCAATGATCACATCGTATGGTAGGGCCTAAACATACCATATGAGATCGAGGTTAATAGGTTTTACTAAGCTTTTACCATTTCTTCTCCTTTATGAATACACAGTGGCTACGGGTACGGCGTTGCTGCAACACTCAGACCATGTTCAGGGATAGCAACTCTTCCTAGTCGAATTTTTCGTCAACAAAAGCATTTTCTTATTTCGTATATTTAACGCATCTTGGTAAGGAATAGAGTTAGAGATAGGGTTAGGAACATGTCAGAGTTAATATTAGTAGTTTTTTTAAAAAGACATTTGCGCACAATTTAGGCCTATGCGTCCCGTGATTGAGCGCCGTACATGTAGCCTGGAGAACGTGAGATACGGGCCCGTACCCCGAGTCTCTGCCTTATGAATAAGCCTAGCAGTAGCCCGCTATGCTATTTTTAATTTGTTCTTTTTTCTGCTTAAAGGGGCACCCTGACGGATGGGTTTTTGCAAGAAACACGTCGAGATCACCAGGACAACACCCTTTTACAGAGATCGCAACACTCACTTTGCTCTGGTTTCCTACAAATCAAATCGGCGATTCCTCCTTGGCGGAGCTGCTGGAAGTCAAATTCTTTCAGTGATGGCCGCCTGAGTATAGACCAAATCGTTTGCACGAAATTTCCACAATATAAGCCTTTTATTTATTTATTTTAATTGTATACAGTTTACCAAAATGTGTTTCGCTCACAACAAAGGAAATAGCTCTATTTTTCTTTACTGCACTACAAAGAAGAAAAAGCTTCAACCACAATGAGTGGCCTCCACCCATCCCATCCAAAATGGCTTATCTCTCCGGCATCCCCGCCAAGGAGGAATATTTCGCCGTTTTGATGGTTTTATTTCTAGGAAACCAGAGCAAAGTGAGTGTTCTGATCTTTGAAAAGGCTGTCTTCTGGTGATCTCCACGCATCCGTCAGGGTTCACCTTTAATATTACAAAACGGGCCTCTGTCAGTAGATTCTTCACAAATGTCTTCCACAATGGCGTCATATGGAAGGGAAGCCTCCTTTGCTTGGCCATCGTCACTCACACCTGCTTGATCCAGAACCTTCTTCTTCTTCTTCTTCTTTGTTCCCGGTCATATCAGATGCTCAGTCCGGTTTGGTTGATGATGGCCGCAGTCAACAGCAGCAGCTCAGCAGGACCCCACAGCTTGTCACGGAATTCCACAGGCCTGGGCCAGATCTCACATCTCAGGGTGTCGAAGGTAGGGCAGTCCTGCACAAATGTGGTCTGGTGTCTGTAATCCTGTGCCACACGGACATTCATCCGTGTGGGAGATCTTCAGACGGTAGAGATGGGAGAGGAGTCGACAGTGTCCTGTTCTTAGTCTGAAGATGGCCACCTGCTGAGTACCTAAAAGAGAAACCTTTTTTCTCCTTTGCCGATCTACGATCACAAAGGTGTATGAGTTCGTGTATGCTTCTTTTTTTGTGTGGTGTTTTTTTCTGTCTGTCCCAAGGATATCTCCAGAACCGCTTGGCAGAATCGCTTCAAATTTTGTGTGGTGGTGTGTCACCATGAGAGGAAGGCACCCGCGCATACATTATCGCGGTCCTGACCTTGACC
Organism: Phymorhynchus buccinoides; assembly: GCA_017654935.2. Classification (NCBI taxonomy): domain Eukaryota; kingdom Metazoa; phylum Mollusca; class Gastropoda; order Neogastropoda; family Raphitomidae; genus Phymorhynchus; species Phymorhynchus buccinoides. The sequence continues at coordinate 29,760,505 of CM065712.1, forward strand.
TTGGCGTATGACCTTGTTTATTCTTCTTCTTCTTCTGCCTTCCCAGGCCATATGGCCATAATGGGTAAGGTATGTATGTGTCCGGTTTTCAGTTTTCACTGGTCTCCCCGCTGCGTACAGCCGACACATTCCGATTTCGGAGGAGCTCAAAGGAGAAAACAATATTTGGAAGATCTTTTTCTTTAAAGGCAGGAGAATGGGCCAATAAGTCAGAAAGATGATAGAAAGCAAAGGGAAAAGGCAGAGTCAAAGAGAGTGGCAGATTAGAGGAAGCTACAAGCACAGAACTTCCAGATGGTGGGGGAACTATTTTTACGAAAAGCCCCACCCCCCGGTACCCCCACAGGGAGAGACTCGTGGAAGGGTCAGGGTCGTCCAGGTCCCCGTATGGAGGCACGAGGCATCCACCCACTGCCCCGATTTATTCTTGAGTCTTTGTTGTGTATTCTGTATGTTATTTGGAATTTTGTTTGTTTGTTTTGTATTTTATGTAAGTTGGGTAAGACGGGGTAAAAAGCCCATGGGCGAGTAAGAAGCCCATGCCAATTATCTCATGAAATAAAGCAAATTTCAGTTTCGTGACTGAAATTTGCTTTATTTCATGAGATAATTGGCATGGGCTTCTTACCCGTCCATGGGCTTTTTACCCCGTCTTACCTTATGTATTCATTTAATCTGTATGTTATTTGGAGAAAAAACAATGTTGGCTTTGTATTTTATGTAAGTGTGCATGATCATGTAGTCTATAATATCTATGGCATACTGCAGTTTTTTTGTGGTGTGACATTTGCACTGGGGTTTTCGTGTTGCAGCCTTGGGGTTTGTTATCATTGTGTGAACCGCCTCTTTCAATGCAAGGAATCATCATGCATATCGTAAGGCCGTGTACACACATAAGCGGATATTCCATGCGGAAACCCGTGCGCAATCCATAAATAAGTGAAACAAAGGGAAAAGATTTCCGCACGTGTCCGAATTTCCCCTAGATATGCGTACACTTTTATACTTCTTTCTTCCACTTATTAAGGGTTTTCCGTATACGGAACTTACGCGTCTAATGTGAACCCGGCCTAAGACGACACAGAAGGCCCATAGCTCTCAAGCCATTTCTCTCCACAATTGTTGATGTGTACTGTGTCGGTGGAGGGTCATAAAGGCGAACTTGGCACATTCTTTTTTGAGAATGATGCTTTGTTTGTCTCACTTTGGTTCTGACCCACGCACTGCTAGGTGATTGGTATGGTAATCAACTTTGGTGGAGGGGAGTTAATTAGAAAGAGAGTATTCACCCTTTGTTCAATTTCATTTCTCGCACCTATCCAACTTAATACAGACAAGATAAGATATAAGTAATGGTTAGCAACTCTTTATTATTTTTATTCCACAATCAGCTCGCCAAGTCGTCTATGACATCACGCGAGGTTAACAACAACGTCGATCATCCATATGACGTCACGTGTGTCGTGACGTCACTCAGAAGGCTCTCCTCTCGATCCACCTCTTGTACTTGTCCAGACGGGTGTAGACAGACGGGTAGCCAGGACTGCAGTCCGCCACGCCCCATGACGTCACACCCACCAGGTAATTCCCGCATATCGCTGGCCCCCCGCTGTCACCCTGTTAAAACCCCACCAGATCACGTGTCAAAATCCACGGGTTTCACGTGCATAGGGGAAGACGGGGTAAAAAGCGCATGGGCGGGTAAGAAGCCCACCCCAATTATTTCATGAAATATAGAAAATTTCAGTCAAATTTGCCCATGAGACGAATGCTAGACATTAACGCTCGTCTCATGGGCAAAATGAGACTGACATTTGCTTAATTTCATGAGATAATTGGGGTGGGCTTCTTACCCGCCCATGCGCTTTTTACCCCGTCTTCCCCTATGTTTTTCTAGCTGGAAAGAACAGGTCTGATTCCTCCCATAATTATAAATGCCCCAAAAATTCCAACCGAAACATCGTTTTAAAGAGCAGCCTCAATTTGAAGTTGGGGGCATTTGTATGTGGGTCACAGCTACCCAGGAAAAAAACAAGGGACTTAATCGTGATGCGTCAGTGTGTCTTTAAAGAAAATGATAAGGTTTGGCCTCTGCTCA
>CM065712.1:29780102-29785102 GCA_017654935.2 Phymorhynchus buccinoides
GAATTGTTCTCTTTTCCATTGCTTGACTTGATTGTTATTTCAATATCTATTATTGTTCGCCTGATGCATGGTGTGAGTGTGAGTGAGAGAGGGCACGGTGCAAAGAAGCTATAGTAGCTTATCCATTTCACCCTCAATAAAACATTCGTATTCGTATTCTGTATCTGTCTGTCTGTCTGTCTGTCTGTCTTTGTCTCTCTCTCTCTCTCTGTATCTGTCTGTCTGTCTGTCTGTCTGTCTGTCTGTCTGTCTGTCTGTCTGTCTGTCTGTCTCTCTCTCTCTCTCTCTCTCTCTCTCTCTCTCTCTCTCTCTCTCTCTCTCTCTCTCTCTCTCTCTCTCTCTCAAATGTCTTTGATCAAACCGAAAAGTACCAGTCACAGGTGTCAATAATTGCCTTAGGGTCGATACTCTCTCTCTCTCTCTCTCTCTCTCTCTCTCTCTCTCTCTCTCTCTCTCGTTCTCATTCTCTCTCTCTCTCTCTCTCTCTCTCTCTCTCTCTCTCTCTCTCGCTCTCTCTCTCTCTCTCTCTCAAATGTCTTTGATCAAACCGAAAAGTACCAGTCACAGGTGTCAATAATTGCCTTAGGGTCGATACTCTCTCTCTCTCTCTCTCTCTCTCTCTCTCTCTCTCTCTCTCTCTCTCTCTCTCTCTCTCGTTCTCTCTCTCTCTCTCTCTCTCTCTCTCTCTCTCTCTCTCTCTCCTCTCTCTCTCTCTCTCTCTCTCTCTCTCTCTCTCTCTCTCTCAAAAAATAACCCTAAAACTTACCAACCACCACATTAACCGAACTTTCCCTTCCTATAACATTAACCATTACCTCCCCCTAACTCTTACACCCAACTCAACTTTAACTAGATACTGATTCAAACATTGACCATCCCTTTAATACTCATGCATGTCGTCAAAATTATACGTCACACACACACGTCACATACAAGCATTACGTCATCCCTATTCTCTACAATATTATTGGTTTAGCCACTTTTCTCTATCCAACTAGGCCTACACCCCCTCCTCAACTGATAGATCTAGTCCTCAACCATCTATTTTCTACATTTGACCAGGTTAGGTTTTTCAATTATATATAAAGGATGTTTCTATGTCATTATATATACATGCTTTATTTAAAATTACGATTCACTTCACCCTGACTCCTTCATGATCAGAAAAAGAGACTTGCTCTGCCTAGATCGTTGACTTCACTTTCTGTTCCTTTTGGCTCTTTCGTATCAACGACACCGTCACACGAAAATGAATCTTTTTTCTTTAAGTTCTTTTTTAATATACCACTGATGTTCTTCCGTTAGGGAATTTCTCCACCTTTCATTACTAGATGTTATTAAGAACTGTGATAAGCTTCCGCCTGATTCTTTCATATATTAATGATAATCAAATGATATCCTTTATTTACCAATGATGCTCAGCTGTCAGGGACTTACTCCACCATTCATTACCAAACTTTACTGGGAATTATAATACATTCCCACTGATTCTTGCTTATACCTATTAATTATGATTAAAAGATGTACTTTATGTGCCAATGATATTCAGTTATTAAGAACTTGCTCCACCTTTCACTACATATTAGACTGTTCTTATGATTGTTATTTAACTCACAAACAAGCCCCCACCCCCACCCCTTAATTCCTTCACATATATTGGTACACTACATAGTAAAATAAACCCTATTACATTATTCTTTAAGATGATCTCTCCTGATCAGACCTGAATGATCTATTCAAACCAGAAGTGCTTGGAATAATTTCATTTCTGAGTACGGCCCAGTGTCCTTAGAAGGTCGGGGACATAACGGGCCGAAACCTTCCCTGATAGAACACACGTCTCCCTGATGATTCTGGTTGAATATGTGACAGATTCTGATCCCTAGGCTTTGAGGATCATCATCACATGGTAAGTCTTAATTAGTTTGATCAATCTGAATTAATTCTGAATAAATTATTAAGATATGTGATTTCCACACCTTATCACATTATAAACCTGGGACTATATATATAATACCCTCCCTACCTCCCTTATTATAATAACCCCCTGCCTTACATTTCACGTTATACCGACAGATACCCACAACCTTGCAGTCGCACCTATATAGATTATTTTATGTTACAGACTCACTTAACGGATGGACATGTTCGGTCAATCCATCCCCCCACACTATTTGCAATGCCCACCACCACCACCCTTTTCGCCTACATCTCAGCCACCCCTACATCTGCTGGCCAGTTCATCTGAAGAAAACTTTGAAACACTCCTCTCCTCCCCGCCCCATACCAATTCCTCCACCTCCCTCACGACCACAACCTTCCCCATACAATCTCCGCCCTCCTCAACCATCCAACTAGAGACATACTTTGGCCCTACCATACATTGCACCCCCACACTGAACACCAAATGGACTGATGACTTCCCGCTCCTCCAGACCGAACCAAATCCAACCAACACTGACACTACCTCTCCCTCTCCCACACATTCCTGGACCGAAATTACTATCGTACAAGAAACACCCTTCACATCCACACTCGGTGACACCCCCACAGACGCTTTGACTCCTTCTACTGACATTCCCAACCCCCCTGTCTCTGACCCTTGCAGCTCCCTGGACACAGATGTGGGTGCCACCAATGACCTGAGCACACCCCTCACCCCCACCTTCATGAACATTCCTACACCACCTTTTCACACTCATCCACCACCTACCTCTGATACTCACACATCCCCTTACAACTCTTACCCTGAACCCTCTCCATCATACCCATCATACCGCCCTATCCCTGATGGCCAATCTCCCCTCACATACGCCTGACATCTTCTCAAACAAAAAAACAAGACAGACACACACATCCCGGTCTGGTACCGGGATGGACCACCAGCATGCTTATGCTATAATGCAGCCACTCCCCGCCTCCCTTCACAGGTTCCCATGACAGACTGGGACAACTTCAAAATGCATATAAACACTCACATCAAAAACTTCATCATGACTCGCCTCTTAGAAACATCAAACTACCTTCAGGCATACACAGAGCACATCATTAACACATACAACATTCCCAGACACCTCCTCACCCACTCCAACACACCCATCCCATGCATACCCAAACCATCTACCATGGCCCACCACCATGACACAACTTTGGACGGACCCACCTCCCCTACGGACACACGTGAACCTACCTCCCCGACAGCCACACACAGGCCCACCTTCCCAACAGCTGCATGCAGACCCACCACCTCTGGCTCCCCAATTGCCACACACAAGCCCACTTCCCCTACCACCACACACCAGCATCCCAAACACACCTTCACTGACCCAATACTTTCTCCCCGCCCCTTGAAACCCATTCCCCAATCCTCACGACATCACCCCTATTTGGATTTGAGCAATAGACCCCACCCACTGTCCCATTCTAGCCGTTCCCGACCCTCAAACAATTCTTCGTCCCGACCACTTCTCCCCACCCCTCCACGCCCCCGACTGACCCGACCGACCCGACAGATCCCCTCCCTGATTGACCTTCCCTTGGGCCCCCGCCCTAGACACTGCCCAGAGCTCCCTTACTTTCTGAAAAATCATGTCGTCCCCCCTAAACTGACCTTCCAACCTCCCCGCCCCTCCTTCAAATTCTTCCCCCCAACATCATCCTCCCCTTCCCTCTTCCCCCACGTGGATTCCCCTCTCCCCTGGTGCCCCTCCAGTATCCCAAAAACGCTTACCACGACGACTGGCCTCGGACTGAAGGGGGATGAAACGTGCCTGGTGTGTATCCAGACAACAGAATAGCCATTTGTTTTACACAGTTTTTAGTTCTAATTATAATACAATATCTGCGACCTCATGAACACAAACCCTGATCACGCGTTGGGTGGCCAGAAGCGTACACTAGGATAAGCGACCGTGGGAGTGCAGGACAAAGCCTATAAAAGAACAATGCAATAATAAAAGTAATAAAAGCCATGATGATGTTTTAAGGATTTTTAAAGTATTAATGTGACTTTTTCTGATATAAATGTCGTTATTTTTGACCTCACCGTTCCTTATATTCCCTGACTTTGTCATAGGCCTACTATCGCCAGGTGTGATTTAAAACTCTCCCCATATCCCTGGTAGGCTACACAGTGCACGAATTCCCCTCATTCTAGCTCCTTTCAATTTTCCACAGAGAGCTATTTGTTTCAAGTTATTTCCTTTAACAGAGGCAAATATTCTTATCATTGATTGTGGTTAGGGATAGGAAAAGACCTTTCAAGTGGTATGCCACCATAAAACAATGTAAGCCTAATGGATAAAACACTTTAAATTAATTTATGCTGGTGACGAGTGTTAACCAAAATGAACTGAAAGGAGCTGAGAAAAGCTACTGTGGCTAAGGTTTAATATGCGGATGACAAGGGATGATACAAGAGCTTACAGGGCCTTATTTCGCATTATATATATCCTATCAGTATTTAACTTATTACTTCGTTCTCGTTATTAAGCCTGTGTGTGTGTGTGTTTTATTTGAAGTCATTAATGAACAATTTGCAACTTTTATTCTTGTTGATTGATTTGCATTTTTTAAAAATAATGAGATATATGTACGAATCTTCTTTTCCCTATCCCCCCCCCCCCCCTCTTTTTTCTTCCTCGTCTTTCTTTCCCCCACCCTTTAATTACATGATACACTTTATTTGCCAATTTTCGTCTTTCTCTTTAAACATCGACTTAACCCTAACCCTTATCACTATACCTAAACACAACGCTGATTTCTTACTTCTTATTTGAGCCTTGTCTGATGGTGTTTTTGCACTCCCACATTTACACATCTTTACTCATCAATTTAACATCCAATGATCCTATACCCCAGGCTTTAGATTACACAATTCTCAACCTTCCCATCTTCCGATCAGGTACCGAGCAGAGCTTCGCCCTGACATACAAAATAAAAAGAGATACATGTATAATTAATTATTCACGATTTGTAATATTTGTGATACAGTGATCTTA
>CM065712.1:29792602-29800102 GCA_017654935.2 Phymorhynchus buccinoides
ATGAGAGCGAGCGGCGATGAAGCGGGATAGGAAGGAGAGAGGGAGAGAGTAGAGGGAGAGGGGCGAGCTGAGTGTACGGAAGAGAAGGAGAGAGGAGATGCGATGAAGCAGACGAAGAAGAGTAGGGTGGAGAGAGAGAGGCGGACGAAGAGAGCGAGAAGGGGAGGAGGGAGCGGAGGAGAGAAGAGACGCCTGAAATTGAGGAGAGGAGATGAGGAGAGCGAGGATGATGAGAAGGAGATGAGCGAGAGGAGAGTAGTGAGAGTACGGGACAGGAAGAGAGGGAAGAGCTCACGGAATGGGAGAAGAGGAGAGAGAGTAGAGGGAGAAGGAGAGAAGAGAGAGGAGAGACCGGAGAGGAGGAGAGAGAGAAGCGGAGGAGATGAGTAGGATGAGTGATGAGGAGAGAGAGGAGGAGAGAGAAAGAGGAGAGAGGAGAGAGGAGGAGCGAGGAGAGGAGAGAGGCGGGAGAGAGAGAGAGAAGAGAGAGGAGGAGCAGAGGACGAGAGAGAGAGATGAGAGAGAGAGAGGAGAGATTGAGAGAGAGAGAGAGAGAGAGACGGAGAGAGGGAGGATGAGAGAGAGATTGAGGAAGAGAGAGAGGAGAGAGATGAGAGAGAGAGAGAGAGATTAGAGAGGAGAGAGGAGGAAGGGGGAGAGATGAGAGAGAGAGGGAGGAGGGAGGGGAGAAGAGATAGAGAGAGAGGGAGATAGCGGAGAGAGAGAGATCGATGAGAGGGAGAGAGATGAGAGGAGAGTGGAGAGAGAGGAGAGGAGAGAGAGGAGGAGCAGAGAGAGAGAGAGATGAGAGATGAGAAGAGAGAGAGAGAAGAAGAGCAGGAGAGAGAGGAGAGAGAGAGATAGGAGAGAGAAAGAGAGAGAGAGGAGAGAGAGAGAGGGAGGAGAGAGAGAGATGAGAGCAGGGAGAGACGAAGAGGGAGAGAGGAGAGAGAGAGAGAGAGGAGAGAAGGCCGAGAGAGAGAGAAGAGAGGGAGAGGAGGAGCTGAGAGGAGAGAGAGAGGAGAGAGGAGAGGAGAGAGAGACAGAAAGAGGGGAGTTGATGAGAGGAGAGAGAGAGGGGGGGAGAGAGGACAGAGAGGAGAGATTGATCGAGAGAGAGAGAGAGCGAGAGACGAGGAGATGAGGGAGGAGAGGGAGAGAGAGAGAGAGAGGAGAGAGGAGAGCGAGAGAGAGGATGAGAGAGAGGAGGAGGAGAGGAGAGAAGAGGAAGGGGGAGAGGATGGAGAATAGAAGAGGAAGAGGAGAGAGAAGGAGAGTTGAGAAGAGTAGAGAGAGGGGAGAGAAGAAAAGACAGATAGAGAGATGGAGGACATATAGTCAAGAGTAGAGAGAGAGAGAGAGATTGAGAGAGGAGAAGGACGAGAGAGAGGACCGAGAGGAGAGTAGGACGAGAGACGGAGAGAGAGATGAGAGAGAGAGGCAGAGGGAGAGGTCGGAGGGAGAGATGAGAGACGACCCGAGAGGATCGAGAGAGACGGAAGGAGAGAGAGAGAGAGAGCGGATTAGAGGAGATTGAGGGAGAGGGGGAGGAGAGAGATGAGAGGAGGAGATAGAGAGAGAGGAGGAGGATGGAGAGAGGGAGAGAGACGAGCAAGAGGACGAGGGGGAGAGGGAGGAGTGAAAGAGAGCGAGATGGAGGGAGAGCTGAGGGGTGGGGAGAGAGGGAGGAGAGAGAGGTACAGATGAAGGAGAAGAGAGGCACAGGAGTGAGAGGAGAGATTTGGGAGAGAGAGAGAGAGAGAGGAGAGGAGAGAGAGGAGAGGAGGAGGAGAGGAGAGAGAGAGGGAGAGAGAGAGAAGTGAGAGTGAGAGAGATGAGAGAGATGAGAAGGAGAGGGAGTGGATTGAGGAGGGTGAGAGAGAGAGGAGAGGACGAAGAGAGAGAGGAGAGAGTAGAAGAGAGGAAGGGGAGAGAGGGGAAGCGAGGGATGAGCGAGAGGAGAGAAGAGAGAAGGATGGAGGTTGGGAGGGAGAGAGAGAGAGAGGATGGAGAGGAGGGAAGAGAGGAGAGAGAGGAGAGGATGGAGACGAGAGATGGAGAGTGGTGGAGAGAGGAGGAGAGATAGAGAGAGGAAGAGAGAGAGAGGGAGAGAGAGAGAGTGGAGGAGAGAGAGAGAAGAGAGAGAGATGCGAGGAGAATTGAGTTTGGGAGCGAGGGAGAGGAGAAGAGAGGAGAGAGAAGGGAGAGAGGGAGGAGAGGAGAAGAGAGAGGGAGAGAGAGAGGAGGAGAGATAGAGAGAAGAGAGAGAGTGATTGGAGAAGGGGGGAGAGAGACGAGGAGAGGAGAGGAGAGGGAGGAGAGCGAGATGTGACGAGAGAGAGAGACGAGAGAGCGCGAGGAGAGAGAGAGAGGATGGAGGAGAGAGAGAGAGAGAGGAGGAGAGAGTGAGAAGGGAGAGATGAGAGAGAGGAGGAGATGAGAGAGAGGAGATGGGAGAGAGATGAGAAGGGAGGAGACGAGGAGGGAGAGAGAGAGAGGGAGAGGAGAGAGGAGTAGATGAGGGAGAGAGAGAGAGAGTTGGAGAGTGTGAGACGGAGAGAGAGAGAGAGAGAGAGAGATAGAGAGAGAGAGGAGGAGAGAGAGAGCGATGAGGAGAGAGAGGAGAGAGAGAGGAGAAGAGGAAGAGAGGGAAGATGAGAGAGAGGGAGAGAGAGAGAGAGAGGAGGAAGAGAGAGAGAAAGAGAGAGAGAGAGAGAGGAGAGAGAGATGAGGAGAGAGGAGAGAGATAGGAGAGAGACAGAGGACGAGAAGATGGAGAGAGAGAATGAGAGGGAAGAGAGAGAAGAGAGAGAGAGAGAGGAAGAGGGAGAGAGAGGAGGAGAGAGAGGAGAGGGAGAGGGAGAAGAGAGGTAGAGAGGAGGAGAGAGATAGAGAGAGAGGGAGAGAGAATGAGGAGAGAAGGGAGAGAGTGGAGAGACGAGAGAGAGGAGAGAGAGGGGAGAAAGGGAGTGGTAGCGAGAGAGAGAGAGAGGATGAGAGAGAGTGAGATTAGAGAGAGAGAGATGGAGGAGGAAAAGAAAGAGATTATGGAGAGGATGGAGAGGAGAGAGGAGAGAGAGGGAGAGAGAGAGGAGAGATGAGAGAGGGAGGGGAGCTGAGGAGATGAGGAGTGAGGAGAGAGAGAGAGCGGAGAGAGAGAGAGGAGAGAAGATGAGAAGAGGAGAGGGAGAGTGAGAGGAGAGGAGGAAGGGACGAGAGAGAGAGGATGAGAGGAGAGGAGAGATGAGGAGGGAGAGAGAGGAGGAGGAGAGACGAGAGAGAGAGGAGGAAGATGAGAGAGAGAGAGGGAGCGAGAGGAGAGGATGAGAGGAGAGAGAGGGAGAGAGGAGAGAGAGAGATGAGATGAGGAGAGAGAGGAGGGAGAAGAGAGGGGAGAGAGAGAGAGAGATGAGAGAGAGAGAGAGAGAGAGGAGAGAGAGAGGGGAGAGAGATGAGAGGAAGAAGAGAAGAGAGGGAGGTATGGAGGAGAGGAGGAGAGAGAGGAGAAGAGGAGGAGAGAAGAGACTTCCCCGGAAGAAGAGAGAGCGCGAGAGGGAGAGGAGAGAAGAGAATGAGAGAGAGAGGAGAGAAGAGAGAGATGAGAGGAGAGAGGAGAGAGAGAGAGAGAGGATGGAGGAGAGAGGACGGAGAGGAGAGAGAGGGAGAGAGAGAGGAGAGGAGAGAGAAGAGATGATGAGAGAGAGATGTAGAGAGAGAGAGGAGAGAGAAGAGAGATGAGGGAGAGAGCGAGAGAGATTTGGGGAGGGGAGAAGAGTGAGAGAGAGAGAGAGAGGTTGGAGGAGAGAGAGAGAGACGAGTGGAGAGGGAAAGACTGAGGAGAGGGAGAGAGAGGAGGTGAGAGAGGATTGATTGAGAGAGAGAGGAGATGAGAGAGAGATGAAGAGAGAGGAGGAGAGATGGATTTGAGAGATGAGAGGAGATGAGGAGATGAGAGAGGGGGGAGAGGGAGAGGAGAGAGAGAGAGAGTGAGAGAGAGAGCATGAGAGAGAGAGATGAGAGAGAGGGAGACGAGAGAGAGAGAGGAGAGAGAGAGCATGAGAGAGAGAGATGAAGAGAGAGCATGAGAGAGAGAGGAGAGAGAGACGGAACGAGACGAGAGAGGAGAGAGAGAGGAGGAGAGAGAGAGGGGAGAGAGGTGAGAGAGAGAGAGAGAAGGAGAGAGTAGGAGAGAGGAGAGAGAGAGAGGAGAAGAGGAGAGAGAACGAGGGGAGAGAGAGGGGGAGAGAGAGAGGGAGAGAGAGGAGAGGAGAGGTGGAGATGAGGAGGAGAGATTGAGAGATGGAGAGGAGGATGAGAGGGGAGAGAAGACGAGGGAGGAGGAGAGAGGAGGGAGAGGGGAGAGGGGGAGGAGAGGGAGGAGTGAGAGAGAAGACTGAGTAGACGCGGAGAGAGCGACGAGGAGAGAGATGAGGTTGGAGCGAGGAGGGATGAGAGAGAGATAGAGAAGAGAGAGAGAGAAGAGCTGAGGAGAGGAGAGGAGAGGAGGTGGACGAAGAGAGTGAGAGAGGGGAGAGAGAGGAGTGAAGAGAGAGGAGAGAGAGAGAGAGAGAGAGGGAGACGAAGAGAGAGAAGGAGAGAGATGGGAGCGGAGGAGCGAGGGGAGAGAAGAGAGAGAGAGAAGGAGAGAGAGAGAGAGGAGAGAGAGAGAAGGGGGAGAGAGAGGAGGAGATGGAGACGGAGAGAGCGAGAGAGAGAGCGAGGAAGAGATTGGGAGGGAGACGAGACAGAGGGGGAGAGCGGAGGAGAGGAGAGAGACAGGGAGGGGGGAGAGGAGAGGACGAGAGAGAGACGAGGAGAACAACAGAGGAGAGAGTCGAGAGATGAGGGGACGAGAGAGAGTTGGGAGACCGGAGGGCGCAGGGGCGAGGGAGAGAGGAGAGAGGAGGAGGAGAGAGGAGGGCGGTGGAGAGAGGAGATGGAGAGTCGGGAGGGAAGGAGCGACGAGGCAGGGTGAAGGAGGGAGATGAGCGACGGCGAGAGAGAGAGGGGGGGATGAGAGAGGATGAGAGAGAGAGAGAGGACCCTGGAGGAGAGAGAGAGAGAGAGCGAGGAGGAGAGAGAGAGATGTGAGAGGAGGTCGCACCGTGAGAGAGACTCAGGCGAGAGAGACGCAGAGAGAGAGAGAGGAGAAGAGAGACGTAGGCGAGAGACATGAGAGGGGATGAGAGAGAGAAGAGCCGAGATGGAGAGAGTGAGAGAGAGAGGAGAGAGAGAGAGAGGAGATGCGAAGACGAAGAGAGAGAAGAAGAGGAGGAGGAAAACGAGAAGACGAGGGAGAGGGGGGTGATCGGAATGGAGAGAACACGGAGAGAGAGAGGAGTTACCAGAGAGAGGAGAGAACGAGAAGTGAGTGGGAGACAGAACGAGAGAAGAACAGAGAGTGAGAGAGGAGGAGAGGAAGAACGGACGCGGAAAGCTTGACCGACGGAATGAGAAGACGGAGAAGAGAAGACGAGCGCGAGGAAAGGACAGAGAGGAGGCTCAGAGAGAGAAATAAGCAGAGGGAGAGATGAGAGATCGAGACTAGGCTCGAGAGAGAGAGAAGAGAAAAGCTAAGTTAGAAAGGATAAGAGAACACGGACGAGGACAAGAGAGAAAAAAAGACAGAGAGGGGGAACTCGGATGTTTATTGTACATTGCCCTTAGGCCACAATACAATGCTTGGTGGAAGGGTAGGCAGGGCATACAAAATACAAGAATTTATACATCAACCGAACATATATTGCAAATTAGTAGATGTATATATTAGGCTACACACACACACACGAAAGATTAAGTTGATAATGAATTTTATAACTAGGACATACCCTTGGCATTGTAATTATCATCTACATCCCCGTTGTTGACACAAACTAATTTCTATATCTATAACTTACTTCCAGAAATAGTCTTCTTCCGTCCTGTGACAGCCCATAAACTACTAACCTGGATAGGTTCTGCATATGAAATAGAGAGAGAGAGACAGAGAATGGAGGGGCGTGGGGGTTGAGAGAGCTCTAGAGGAGTGAGATCATTAGAGATACGTCTCTCTAGCGCATCTATACCATCGAAGCAGATAGACTGAGTATCGAGAGAATATAAATGCGCGTTAATAGTTTCCACCATTGCTACTTACTAATACGGACGCTTGATGTGATTTCCCAGCCTCAAAGTCTCTAGCCTTGCGTCCTTGCTTCCGTTCGAAAGAGTGTAGATTGCCAGTATCCGGCTAGATTTAAACGTTTGGCTTAAAATATTGACGCTGTATCCACAGACCCAAAAAAAAAGAAAGATTTCTTTTTACATCCGTTAAAGGCACAGCCGGGCTATAAAAGGACCGAGTCAAGGCGCGTGGCTGCATTCTGCCTCCCTCCTCGGTGCCGCAACTCTTTATTCCGCTACTCTTTTTCTATGTAGGCGTCGAGATCAGTCAAGTGTCGGAGCTATCGTTACGCGATGCTATGGATCGGGGGTTTGGGCTTTGAAAGGTGTCACCCTTAGCGGATTAGGTTTTGTAAGAAACCTCGAGATCACGAGGAAAACACCCTTTCTGCTGAGCATGGTAAACTCACTTTGTTCTGGTTTCCTAGAAATCAAACGCTCAAATCGGCGATTCCTCCTTGAGCGGGGTGCTGGAGTCAAACTCTTTCACCCAAAGAGAAGGCGTGTGGCGTCTCTTTTGTAATGGCCGCCAAATCGTTTGCACGACACTTTCCGCAATACATAGCCTCTTTTATTTATTATTACTTTTTTATTTCATACAGTTTATCTAAAGGAGTTTCCTCACAACAAAGAAAGTAGCTCCGTTTTTTTTTGTTGGGGTACTGCACTACAAAAAACCCAAAGCTAGCTTCAACCAGCAATGAGTGTCCTCCAGCCGCACCCCATCTAAATGGCTACTCTCTCCGGCATCTCCGACCAAGGAAAAATCGCCGTTTTGACGGTTTAATTTCTAAGAAAGCAGAGCAAAGTGAGAATGTCTCCGTTTCCTTGAAAAGGCTGTCTTTCTGTGATCTCGACGTGTGTCTTCTTTTCATGCAAAAACTCTTATTATGATTATCATTTTTAATATTGTTGACGATAAAAACGCCTATGAAGCGCTAATAATCATTTATAGCTAAATAATTAATACGATTATTCTGCTAATGATGTTCTTGACAATATTAAGTTTTCAAACAAGTATTGATGACGATGATGTTAACAACACTAGGAAACACGTCTCTTAATTGGTTTATCAATAATAACGAAGTGCCGAGACAAATATTGATGGGGTTGTTGATCATGATGACCCGATGTCATTGTCTTTTCATCGGAGAATATATAATAGTAATGGATTTAAAGAACTGAATTATATTATGTTCTTATTGTTGGAGCTTTTGATAATATTAACTGGCTAAAATAAGATGTTGACGATGTTGGTGATGAAGACGAAAGCAACTAAATGACAATGACATGCACAAGTATAATGGTGTCGTTAAACTTTTAACCATTTGTGTCCAC
>CM065712.1:29805102-29807602 GCA_017654935.2 Phymorhynchus buccinoides
AATAGGGAAGTCTTTGGATACTAGACCCCAGTTTGATGCCTTTTAGTGACATAGGTGTTAACAACCCCTTCCCCTTTGCACCACAATGATTCAACACTCGTGTCATTAAAACTCTTGAATCAAGGGTCTATTATTCAATGATATTGTGTTCCCGAATTTGAGCAGTAAGGATTGACCCTATTCTAAATGTGTCACAGAGAAATCCCACAATATTGCGGATGAAATCTTTTCAGTAACCAAATACATTTTATGGAAATGTTTGGTTCAAAGATGGCTGGCGGTGAAAGTGTTAAATCACTGTGGTGCTAAAATGCGTCTTTGGCGGTGAAAGGGCTGGGGGGAAAAAGTTCGTCTATTCGTATTCGTATTCTTTCAGCACCCTGGTTGGCAGAACGTAGGCAGCCTGGGTTTCCCCAACGATCTGGCGACGATGGAGGTGGAAACGCCCTTTGACTTCAACGACTACGTTAGGCGGATCCCCATACAGAAACGGAGAATCCCGATACCTCGAGACTGCACGCTGATTGGATGGGGGAGAACATGTAAATGAACGAAAATGGCCGGAGCAGGGCTGCTCTTGTGTTCGTTGGGCAGGGGGTGGCCAGTGCGTCTCTAGATCCTCATCAGCATAATTATTAGGGTGGTTTTTTTTCTTTCTATCGTTGAATGAACATGGGATGGGGTGGTAGGTGAAGACGGGGTAAAAAAAAGCCCATGGGCGGGTAAGAAGCCCATGCCAATTATCTCATGAAATGAAGCAAACTTCAGTCACATCTTGCCCATGAGCTTAGCACTCGTCGCTTTATAGGGTAAGACGGGGTAAAAAGCCCATAGGCGGGTAAGAAGCCCATGCCAATTATCTCATGAAATGAAGCAAATTTCAGTCACATTTTGCCCATGAGACGAGTGTTAATGTTTAGCGTTCGTCTCATGGGCAAAATTTGACTGAAATTGTCTTACCCTATAAAGCGACGAGTCGGTTTAGGAAAGGGTACTAGTATTAATTAGTATTTGGTACTTTATAGTCACAGAGGCATCTCTGCGAAATTCGAGTTGCTCCCACATGGAGAGCGCGTCGCAGCCAGAGGCGCACCACCCATTTTTTTGGAATAGTATGCGATTTTTGTGTGATTGATGAGGAAGGAAGTGTAGGGGTGGGTGGGTGTTAAATTTTGACCAAATGACAATTGTTTTCGTTGCCACTGGGTTTAACGTGTGCTAAGTGAATGGGCACACGGGACCTCGGTTTATCGTCTTATCCGAAAGGGTGTAGATCTAACAGGAATGGGATGGAATAGAATAAGATGGAAAAGGATAGGATGGGATAATACGTGACCCAGCACCACGAAAGGGACATTAAGTGTCAAATTGACCATTCTGCAAAAACTATACTTTTGAACATTTCGGACATCTCTCTTTCTAATGATACAAAAAACATTCTTGTATCTGTTTCCAGTCCAGAGTTATGAGCATTTCAAGTTAGTACGGTGAGCATCAGCCATTTTGAGAAAGCACAGTCTACCGTCTAGCCTTGCTGAAGAAACTGCACTGACCTGCTCGGTTTAAAGCACTTATAAGATAATTTAGAGATCGTATTAAAGCTTATCCTTTATAAAATATGAAAGATACGATGCTAGAGAACATAAAAGTACCCTTAACTCAAAATTTACAAAAATTGATATTTTTGAATTTGCAAGCCTGTTGTGAGAAACTAGCCCAGCGACCTAATGTCCCTTTCGTGGTGCTGGGTCGCAAATAGAGTAGGGTGGAAAAAGACAGGGTGGTATAAAGTAGCATAAAGTAGTGTGTGTGTGTGTGTGTGTGCGTGTGCGCGTGTGCGTGCGTGCGCGTGCGTGTGTGTGTGTGTGTGTGTGTGTGTGTGTGTGTGTGTGTGTGTGTGTGTGTGTGTGTGTGTGTGTGTGTAAGTGTGTGTGTGTGTGTGTGTGTGTGTGTGTTAGGTATTAGGTACTTTATAATCACAGAGGAGTCTGTGAAATTCGGGTTGCTCCCACCTGGTGAGCGCGTCGCAGCCAGAGGTGCGCCACCCAATTTTAAAAAAAAATTGTGTGTGTGCGTGCATGCCTGCGTGTGTGTATGTGTCTGTCTGTCTGTCTCTGCGCAGCCTCGGACAGTAACGCAATCTCCCTCCAGTTGCGTGAGGTCACCATTCGTCGACGCTCCAATAAATTCTGCCAACAAACCTGGGGCGACTTGGTTACCAAAAGTCAAATCTGTTTCCTGGACAAGAACCAACCCGACTCCTCTTGCAATGTGAGTACAGTGGGTGGGTGCTGGGGGTTGGGGTGGGGTTGGGGGGGTTCGGGAGGGGGGATATAAGGGGGCGTAGGAATGAGGTTTTCTCAATTAAAAAAATTCTGATCGCTGCTCGGCCTTTTGGCTAAGAAACATAAGGAACATAAATGTTTGTTTATACCCTGGTTGGTTTGTTCAGCCCGTCGTACATGGCGAAAGCCGATACGCGACGTGAAACTGAACTTCC
>CM065712.1:29815102-29816942 GCA_017654935.2 Phymorhynchus buccinoides
GAGAGAGAGAGAGAGAGAGAGAGAGAGAGAGAGAGAGAGAGAGAGATAGATATTAACAAAATTAAGAGAATGTTGACGACGTGAAATATCCTTGAAGCAAGGCACTCGATCAGTCTTTGAAGACATTCTTTGTCTGCAAAGACGAAGCTTATGCCACTCCCTTCACGTTTACGACACTCAATCTCAAAGTCTGGTGGGTTTTTGTTTCAGTTTCGTGAAAATAATCTTAGGCTGATCCTAACCCTATCCTCTCCACCCAAACGACAGAATACTGCTTCTCAGTCAAAATGTTCAATGTGAACATTATTTGGAGAGGGGGATACACACATACAGGTTCTCCCCACGTTGTATTGACAGTGTGCTGAAACCATCATTGTCTTGACAGTGATTTCTGATTAAACTATCAAAAATATTGCAGTAATTGTTTTGTGAGAACATGCTCCTGAATGGTCCTGGGGACAGTAGATTTGTAGGATTCCGCTAGATTTGTTCGTCTTCTTTCCGCTGTAATCAGGTTTTCCAGGGGGATATGTCTTTGTTCTTGGCATTAGAGTAGAGTATGTGTAGATTTTCTTTGAAGATGGTAGCTTTCGATGGTAGTCGTGGGTCGTATCTTGTCACCCAGGCTATTGTTTTTGTTTTTTTCTTCCTTGGTCTGTTGATGATCTCCTTTCTTCCCTGCTCTGCCCCTTTCGAAAGCATGTTGAGTGTTTGGGAGTATTTCCAACCTGTCAGGGTGAAGAAATGCGCATACTGTTTTAATCGTTCTTGAAGTACATGGTCCGATGTGCAGAGCATTCTTAGGCGGGTGCCTACCCCAATCATGAGTCCTTTGAAGACTTGTGGAGGGTGACAACTAGATCTGGGTAGGTAGCATTGACAGTGTTTAGAATTTACATCTGTCTCAATTATGCCTTCTTTGACGGAGAGCTTCAGGTCTAGGTATTCTACTTCGTTACCCTCCTTCACTGTCCATTTGATGTTCTAGAGTAGAAAGACTAGGTGGTGGGGGAGATTAGGGGGTGGGGGAGAGAGGAAGAATAAGAAGAAAAGACACACCTGCACAAACGCATGCCGCGCACGCACACATTACATACTCACACACATGTGCACACATACACACGCACACACACACACGCACACGCAAACACACGCACACATTGCATAGTGTGGAACAAGTCTCTCTCTGTCTCTCTCTGTCTCGCTCTCTCTCTCTCTTGTCTCTCTCTCTCTCTCTCTCTCTCTGTTCTCTCTCTCTCTCTCTCTCCTCTCTCTCTCTCTCTCTGTCTCTCTCTCTCTGTCTCTCTCTCTCTCTCTCTCTGTCTCTCTTCTCTCTTTCTCTCTCTCTCTCTCTCTCTCTCTCTCTCTCTCTCTCTCTCTCTCTCTCTCTCTGTCTCTCTCTCTCTCTCTCTCTCTCTCTCTCTCTCTCTCTCTCTCTCTCTCTCTCTCTCTCTCTCTCTCTCTCTCTCTCTCTCTCTCTCTGTCTCTGTTATTATTATCTGTATTATTCATGTTCAAAACCCACAATGCTTTCCTCCTAAATATAAATGTAAAACTTCCAGAGTAGTAGAAAAATATGTTTGGAATGATGAATTTACAGATATGTTCAGGCAATCTGTTTCATCTCATGAAGTACAAACTATCCTTCATCATGCAACTGATTTAATTGTTGACAACATTGATATGGCAATTAACAAATTTGACGAAGGATTTGCAATGGCTGGCCAACGCATGAAAAAGAAAATAGTGATTAATCCCGTTAAGTACAATGTGTGGTTTGACCGAGAATGTAGAGAAAACAGAAAAGAATTATTTCAGTCATTGAAAAAGGTTCACAGAT
>CM065712.1:29817442-29822442 GCA_017654935.2 Phymorhynchus buccinoides
AGAGTGAGAGGAGAGGAGAGAAGAGAGAAATGGAGAATCGGATATTGGATGGGAGAGAAGAGTAGATGATAATAGGATGAGATTTTAGATAGATAGAAATAATAAAGGAAGATATAATTATGATTGAGTTTAGATAATAGCTAGAATATAGATACATAACATTTATATTTTATATATAAATATATAAAATTATATATTATATTTTTATTTATTTATATAATTTATATATATTTTTAATTTATTATAATATATATAAATATATATATACACACATACATTCAATAAATATATATATTCATTATTATTATTAATCCTCATTCTCATATATACATACATACTTAAAAAACATTATTAATTATTACTTAGATATTTTTTTAATATATATATATACATATATAGATATATACATATATATACATAGACTACATTGATAAGAGACATGATACATACAATTAGACACTTTCTCACTATATATACATATATAGACACAGTATGTTTCTTAAAATGAAAACACTATCGACCAATTCAAATCTATCTCCTTCTAGTCTGCCATCTTGCAACAAAAACTGCTAACACCTGTCGCTAAACTGACGCCCATTATCCAAGTGCCTAATTGACGTAGGCTTTGTGATTTAGGCCCTACCTTCATAAAGTGGGTTGGGGGTGGAGGAGAGAGGTGGATAGGAGGGGATTTGGGGGAGGGGGTGCAATACGAGGGCACTTGAGGACTGCGAACAGTAGTGGTTTTATTTGTTTGTGTGATTGAAAATTGTGGGGGATGGGGGGAGGGGAGGAGCGAGCGAGCAGCGTAGTGAGTGGTGTGTGTGTTGGTCTGGTGTGTGTGTGTGTGTGTGTGTGTGTGTGTGTGCGTGTGTGCGCTCGCGTGCGCGTGCGCACGTGCTTGCGTGTGTGCTCGCATGCATTTGTGTGTTGGGGTGGGGTGGTGTGGGGGTGTTTCTGTTGCGTGATGTTTTGTGATTTGGCGTAGATGCGTGAGAATAGAGAGAGGGGGGCGCGCGCGAAGAGGCAGAGAGAGAGAAGGAAGGAGAGAGAGAAGGAGAGAGGAGGATAGGAGAGAGAGAGAGAGAGAGAGAGAGAGAGAGAGAGCGAGAGAGAGAGGAGAGAGAGAGAGGCAGAAAACAAGACATCGACAGACAGACAAACAACAAAGACAGTGAGAAAATATAAAAGCATATAAATCAAACATGGACACACAGAGAGACAGCTCACCACAATTTTTACAACACACCGACCAAAAAAAACCTTTTGAATATTTCTTCGAAATCAAAACAAAAGTCGTACAAACGCATTAATAACAAACATGTCTATCACATTACCATATATAGCTGGTAATTTGATAGTCCCAAATTTGATATCAATATATGTCACAGTAGAAATGGAATCCAGTAGAATTCTCGCACTGGAAAAGGACAACATAAGCCCAGTGTGCTGCAGCCTAGAAGAAACAACATAATCCCTTTGGCTGCAGCCTTGAAAAGACAAGCCTACTCCATTTGGCTGCAGCACTAGAATAGACAACGTAATCCTTTGCTGCAGCACTAGAACAGAACAGTGCATCCTAATCCTTTTGGCTGCAGCACACTAGAAAGACACATAATCCCTTTGCTGCAGCACTAGAAAAGACAGTGCAACCTAATTCTTTGGCTGCAGCACACGAGAAAAGACACCTAATCCCTTGGCTGCATGACTAGAAAAGACAGGCAACCTAATCTTTTGGCTGCAGCACTAGAAAGACAGTGCAACCTAATTCCTTTGGCTGAAGCACTCAGAAAGACAGTGAACCTTAATCCCTTTGGGGCTGCACCTATAAAGACAGTGCCCGGGACCAGGTTGCACTGTCTTTTTCTATGCTGCAGCCCAGGGATTAGCTTTTGTCTTTTCTAGTCTGCGCCAAAGTGTTAGAAAATTCAATTATTACTTCCTCTTAAACTATCAACTCCACCCCTCGTTTTGTACTTTCTTCTAGTACAACTTAAACCATATGTTGATTCCAATTTGTACTGGTCCATTTTCTACTCTGGCTGTCCAGTACCATTTGTACTAGTAGAATCATAATTCCAATTTTACTAGAAAAGTACCAGTAGAAATTAGTACACATCGGAATTACCGATTTGTACTAGTAGGATTCCGATCCTACTGGATTCTCATTTTATATACTGTGACATATATATTATGTGTGACATATATACTAATATACGTATGTCGTAGTATGAATAGAAAAAAATCTCAGTATCTATATAAAAACAACCTAACGCATTTGCAATTAAGATGGGGTCAGAAAACCGTATATAAGCCAGGTAGATTTTTATATTCTCGAGGCAAAGGCAGAGAGCAACGGAAGGTTTAATCTACGGTGGAAAATAGAAAGATAATCTTAGTTTGTTTTTTTTTTTTCCCTGTTTATAAAAATTGAACCGAATTTAAACATGTTCACTTTCGTTATACTGGCGGTGTAAGTATCCCCTTGCTCTGCTGGACTGTGTGTGTGTGGTGTGTGTATGTGTGTATGTTTGTGTGTGTGTGTGTGTGTGTGTGTGTGTGTGTGTTTGTGCGTGTGCGTGTGCGTGTCGTGCGTGTGCGTGTGTGCGCGTGTGTGTGCGTGCGTGCGTGCGTGCGTGCGTGCGTGTTTGAGTGATGTTGTGTGTTTATTCACTATTGAAAAAAGGTGTAGTAAGCTGTTATTGATTTAAGAGTACCTCAGACTGAAAATACTGTCTAATTATGTCTGTGGAATCTAGGATTGAACATGGCGTAAGACACATCTACCTTGTTTTGAGTATTGCCCGCAGAAAAAAAAGTATGTTTATGGGCCCACCCTGTACACATATGTGTTTGTTGGCCTTAATTTGGTACATTCTAGTCACAGAGACTTATCTCCTCTGTGAAATTCGGGTTTCTCTCCCCTGGAGATCGCGTCGGGGCGCAAGTGCAGCGCCTACCCAATTTTTTATTATTTTTTATTATAAAAAAATTGGTGGGGGCAAAGGGTGATAGGGGGGGGGGGGGTGGCACACCTTTGGAAAACCTATGCTATAATTTGCCATTACCACGGCAGCGGGGTTTCTCCCTGCTCCTACTACTGACTTTCCACTGCCGTGGATTTTTAAGTGCGTAGAAGAGCTCCCGGGTCAGCAAAAAAAAATAGACTAGCTTTAAGAAGTCCCCACCATTCCTGAAGGACTGGACGTTCAGTTCGATTTTTCCTGTCAGACTAGAAGAAAGGGCGAGGAGGCCGGGATTCGAACCCGGGTCACTCCGTTGGCCGTCACGCATACGTTGGGGGCGAACGTCTTAACCACTCTGCCACCTTTCTCCCTATATTATATTAATGTTATTTTCTTTAGTAAAATTATTATTTTTTTAATTTTAATAATTGGCCGTTGCACTATACTGTGCCAATTACAAAGTGTAATGGAGAAATATCTAGGTCAACCAATAAGACTTTGCCACGTGAGGGCGACCTTGAAATTCACTGAGTTTGAATTTAGAGGTTGATTTTAGGAAGGTCAGCGTAAATCAGGCAGACGAGTTGGCGGCAAATTGGTAGTGTCTAGTTAACTAGTAGTATTGAGGCAACGAACACTCGTGGCAAATGGCCCGTATTTTACAGGAATGCTTCTTCGAGAGACTAATCATGTGTTGCCCCCTCCCTGCTTTTCTTTCTATGTTTAGCTGTACCTTTGAATCGTTTTCTCTCGATGTCAGTTTTTTAAAACTCATCTTCCTACCAAAGAGGTGATGAAATTCTCGCACGTACGCCCAGAGAACCATTGGTGGTATAAATTGTGTCATTTTGATGTCCCATAATCTTAGTTTAGCCCCTAAGCATTTCAGAGTCTCTCTCTCATTAACTTATCTCGCAGCCATTGTTAACCCTTTCCCCGCCAGCCATCTTTGAGGTCAAGCATTTTCATTAAGCTCACTTGGCTAGCAGAAAAAAATGTTTCTCCGTCAATTATTGTGGGATTTCTTTTCCCTCTGCGACACATTTAGAATAGGATAAGTCCTTACTGCCCAAATTTAGGCCACAATATCATTGAAAACAGACCCTAAGATTTTGAATGACATGGGTGCTAAAATCATTGTGGTGCAAAAATGCGACGCTGGCGGTGAATTAACCTTTCAACCGCCACCATATTTCAGCCAACAATTTTCAATTAATTCCCTGGGTATGAGAACAAAAATCCATCTGCAGTTTGGTGATTCTTCTTACGTATATAAATAAGGTCTATCCTTACTTTCCCAAAACTAAGACACTAGGTCTTTGGGATAGTAGATCCCAATTTGATGCCTTTTAGTGACATAGGTGTTAAATCACACTGTGGTGCTGAACTGCGACGTGGAGGTGGAGGTTAAAGAAAAGCGCGTTTGAAACTCGAAAGTTAGAAAGTGAAACCAGGGCCGTATTCACGTTTGATACAGTCCCTGGTGATTTATTGAAGAGCAAAAAAACGCATTTTCTGTATGGGATCGGAAAATCAAATTCTTTCACTGTGCCGTCTCTTGTAATGGCGACCAAATTGTTTGCACGGAGTTTTCGCAATACAGGCCTTTTTATTTATCTTTTGTTTAAATTTTATGCACTTTCTCTACAGGAGTTTCGCTCACAACAAAGGAATTAGATTCTTTTTTTTTTTTACTGCACTACAAAAAAAAGAAAACGCTTCAACCACAATGAGTGACCTCCACCCACCCAGTCCAAAATGGCTACTCTCTCCGGCATCTCCGCCAAGGAGGAATCGCCGTTTTGATGGTTTAATTTCTAAGAAACCAGAGCAAAGTGAGTGTTCCGATCCTTCAAAAGGCTGTCTTTCTGGTGATCTCGACGTGTTTCTTGCAAAGATTCATCCGTCAGGGTCCACTTTTAACACTACACCTTAACTTTATCACCCACTCATTCATCCTCTCTGTGCTGTCTGACGCTTGAGGCGACGACAAGGGATCTCCCCCTGACTCTATCTGTGCTACGTTGGGGGCTG
>CM065712.1:29829942-29832442 GCA_017654935.2 Phymorhynchus buccinoides
AGTGGCGCACCACGCTTAAGTGCCTTGTTTTTTTTCTGGGCTGCTGTGACCCACATGTAAATTTCCCCAAGTTCTGATTGAGGCTGCTCTTTAAACTGATGTTTCCGTTTGCTAATAGGACGCTTTGAATTTTGGGCCATTTATATGGGAGCTTTGATAGACCTTGGTCAAAACGCATTGATTTCTTTCAGATTGAACACGTGAAACCCGTGATTTTGACACGTGATCTGGTGGATCTTTAAGACCTACCACATCCACGAGTGATAATCACGGGTTTCACTCGCTTCCCTCTATTTTGGCCAGGTATGACTCACATACAAAATGCCCCCAAATTCAAAACGAAACGCCACTTTGAAGAGCAGCCTCAATTTGAATTTGGGGGAATTTGCATGTGGGTCACACATACCCAGAAAGAAAACACCTCGGGCCTTCACCTTGCTGGGTCAGTGCGTCTTTAAACTAAATATCCACGAGGTTTCTATAATTAAAAACAAAAGAAGAAAAGAAATCGTTGACAGCCGTTTAAGAGCAGCCTCCTTTAAAATAACGCCCCAAACTACCCAGACAGACTGCAACTCAGACTGAAGGGGATGCCTTGGGTTGAATTGTTTGGCTGTACGTGATCAGTGCGCTTTCGCCTAAATATCCAGGATGAAAGGGGTTTTGTCTTCTTGTGAAGAAAATAAGCGTCACTTTACACTTGTCGTGTGACAAAGAATGATGACTACGAAAGCCAGACTGAAGGGGATGAAGGCGGGTTGAAGTAGTTTTGGTTTTCTAGATATTTAGATAGGTGGCTGTACTTTACACTTGTCGTGTGACAAGAATGATGACTACGAAAGCCAGACTGAAGGGGATGAAGGGGGTTGAAGTTTTCTAGATATTTAGATAGGTGGCTGTACGTTACACTTGTCGTGTGACAAGAATGATGACTACGAAAGCCAGACTGAAGGGGATGAAAGGGGTTGAAGTTTTCTAGATATTTAGATAGGTGGCTGTGGACATGTTTTTCTAGGGGTTTTCTATTTGTTTGGTTGTACCTTTCAACGCCAGCCATTTTTCAGCCAAAACGTTCCATTAAACTCACCTGGGTAGAGAAAAGATTTCACCTGCAATATTTGGGATTCCTTTGTGACATACATACAATAGGGCCTATTCTCTTACCTCCCAAAATCATTAGAAAACAGATCCTCATGTGATGCCTTTCAGTGACATGGGTGTTCAAATCATTGTGGTGCCAAGAGGCGACAGTGGCGATGGAAGGGGTAATTACATTAACCCTTTCACCGCCAAAGTCCCATTTTAGCACCACAGTGATTTAACACCTATGTCACTAAAAGGCATCGAATTGAGGTCTATTATCCAAAGACCCTATTGTCTTAGTTTTGGGAAGTAAGGATAGACCTTATTTTACATATGCCACAGAAAAATCCCCAATACTGCAGATGGATTTTGTTCTCTACCCAGGTAAATGTAATGAGAATTCTTGCCTGAAATATGGCTGGCGGTGAAAGGGTTAACTAAAATTAAAATGGTCTATTCTGTCCCCCACAGGATGATCCAACGGAGCTTATCATTGGAGGGGAGGTAACCACTTACGGGGACCATCCTTACATGTGCCACATCGACCACTATTTTGACAACACCTGGTACTTCATCTGTGGAGCCGTCATCTATAACAGGAATACCGTGCTCACTGCTGCTCACTGTGTGGCTCATGGCCGTGGTCTCTCTCTGCCTGTGTCTCTCTCTAGTCTCTCTCTCTCTCTCTCGTCTCTCTCTATCTCTCTCCTCTCTCTCTCCTCTACCTCTCCTCTCTCTCTCTCCTCTCTCTCTCTCTCTCTCTCTCTCTGTCTCTCTGTCTCTCTCTCTCTGTGTCTCTCTCACTGCAGTCAGCTGGTACTTCATCTGTGGAGCCGTCATCTATAACAGGAATACCGTGCTGACTGCTGCTCACTGTGTGGATAGATGGCCGTCAGTCTCTCTCTCTCTCTCTCTTCTCTCTCTCTGTCTGTCTCTCTCTCTCTGTCACTAGTGATTGTCTCTCTGTCTGTCTCTCTCACTGCAGTCAGCTGGTACTTCATCTGTGGAGCCGTCATCTATAACAGGAATACCGTGCTCACTGCTGCTCACTGTGTGGATAGATGGCCGTCAGTCTCTCTCTCTCTCTCTCTCTCTCTTCTCTCTCTCTCTCTCTCTCTCTCTCTCTCTCTCCTCTCTCTCTCTCTCACTCTGTCACTCTCTCAATCACTCTCTGTCTCTCTCACTGCAGTCAGCTGGTACTTCATCTGTGGAGCCGTCATCTATAACAGGAATACCGTGCTGACTGCTGCTCACTGTGTGCTGTGGTGTGTGTGATACAGTCCTGTGTGTGTCGTGTGCATGTGTGCACGAAATGTGTCTGTGTGCCACATCTAAGCATAACTCGATCTTTACAGTGGGGGGGTATTTTTCTTTATCTTCCTCTTTATTTTTGTCCTCTCTCTTTGCCGCATTTCAC
>CM065712.1:29844103-29849103 GCA_017654935.2 Phymorhynchus buccinoides
AAAAAAAAGTAAATGTTTATGGGCCACCCTGTACACATATGTTTTTGGCATTAATTTGGTACATTCTAGTCACAGAGACTTATCTCTGTGAAATTCGGGTTGCTCTCCCCTGGAGATCGCGTCGCCGCAAGTGCAGCGCCTACCCAATTTTTATTATTTTTATTTATAAAAAAAAAATTGGGGGGGGGGCAAAGGGTGAGGAGGGGGGGGGGGCACACTTGGAAAACCTAGCTATCAATTTGGCCATACCAGGCAGCGGGGTTTCTCCCTGCTCCTACTGACTTTCCACTGCCGTGGAATTTTTAAGTGCGTAGAGCGCACGGGTCAGACTAGCTTTAAGTCCCCCATCCTGAAGGACTGGACGTTCAGTTCGATTTTCCTGTCAAACTAGAAAGAAAGGGCGAGGAGGCCGGGATTCGAACCCGGGTCACTCACGTTGCCGTCACGCATTACGTTTGGCAGGCGAACGTCTTAACCACTCTGCCACCTTTCTCTCTATATATATTATTAATTTATTTTCTTTATTATTATTATTTTATTTATTTTATTGGCCGTTGCACTAATACTGCGCAATTAAAAATTATAATGGAAACAATATCTAGGTCACCAATAAGGCATTTGCCACGTGAGGGCGACCTTGAAATTCACTGAGTTGAATTTAGAGAGTTGATTTAGAAAGGTCAGCGTAACTCAGGCAGAACGAGTTGCGGTCAAATTGGTAGTCTAGTAATAGTAGTATTGAGCACGAACACTCGTGGCAAATGCCCTATTTACAGGATGCTTCTTCGAGAGACATAATCATGTGGTCCCCCCTGCTTTTCTTTTCTATGTTTAGCTGTACCTTTGAATCGTTTCTCTCATGTCAGTTTTAAACTCATCTTCCTGACCAAAGAGGTGAAATGAAATTCTCGAACGCCAGAGACCATTGGTGGTATAATTGGTCATTTTGATGTCCCATAATCTTAGTTTAGCCCCCTAAGCATTCAGAGTCGCTCTCATTAACTTATCTCGGCAGCCATTGTTAACCCTTTCACCGCCAGCCATCTTTGAGTCAAACATTTTCATTAAGCTAACTTGGCTACAGAAAATATTTCATCCGCAATATTGTGGGATTTCTCTGCGACACATTTAGAATAGGATAAGTCCTTACTGCCCAAATTTAGGAACACAATATCATTGAATAACAGACCCTAAGAGTTTGAATGACATGGGTGCTAAAATCATTGTGGTGCAAAAATGCGACGCTGGCGGTGATTAACCCTTTCACCGCCAGCCATATTTCAGCCAACAATTTCCATTAAATTTACCTGGGTAGAGAACAAAATCCATCTGCAGTTTGGGGGATTCTTCTGTGACGTATATAAAATAAGGTCTATCCTTACTTCCCAAAACTAAGACAATAGGGTCTTTGGATAATAGATCCCAATTTGATGCCTTTTAGTGACATAGGTGTTAAATCACTGTGGTGCTGAAATGCGACGTTGGCGGTGAAAGGGTTAAAGCGCGTTGAAACTCGAACGTAGAAAGTAGAAACCAGGGCCTGTATTCACGTTGATACAGGCCCTGGTGATTATTGAAGAGCAAAACGCATTTATGTATGGGATCGAAATAATTACTCAAAATTATTCAGACATCGTTTTCAACGAACACCATTGTTGTCAACTGGCTGAATGCAACAGAAAGCGTGTCTGTCAATCGTCTCCGACTATGACTGCCAGATAGCAGAAGGGGCAGCTGCTATTCTAGCGGGCTGGGTTAAAACTTGTTTATCGTAGAGATGCCTTGCCCAGGGTACATCCCCGATATATCGCCCCCAAAGGGATTTGAGAACAGCTGGCGTTGAGGAAGGTCCCCCAAGGCCAACCAACCAATCCCTTTGGCTGCAACAGTAGAGCCCGTGCATAGGCCCCTTAGTTTGAGAGTGATTGTCTGCCACAACAGACTCAGGTTCTCACCCAAGTTCTGACAGGAACAAACACGTCTGCAACAAACACGTCGAGATCACCAGGAAAACACCATTTACAGAGATTGCAATACTCACTTTGCTCTGGTTTCCTAGAAATCAAACCGTCAAATCTGCGATTCATCCTTGGCGGAGGTGCTGGAAGTCAAATTATTTCACTGAAAGAGAAGGCGTGTGCCGTCTCTTGTAATGGCGACCAAATTGTTTGCACGGAGTGTTCGCAATACAGGCCTTTTTATTTATCTTTTGTTTAAATTGTATGCACTTTCTCTAAAGGAGTTTCGCTCACCACAAAGGAATTAGATTCAATTTTGTTTACTGCACTGCAAAAAAAGAAAGAAAACGCTTCAACCACAAAGAGTGACCTCCACCCACCCAGTCCAAAATGGCTACTCTCTCCGGCATCTCCGCCAAGGAGAAATCGCCGTTTTGATGATTTAATTTCTAAGAAACCAGAGCAAAGTGAGTGTTCCGATCCTTGAAAAGGCTGTCTTTCTTGTGATCTCGACGTGTTTCTTGCAAAGATTCATCCGTCAGGGTCCACTTTCAACACTGCACCTTAACTTTATCACCCACTCACTCATCCTCTCTGTGCCGTCTGACGCTTGAGGCGACGACAAGGGATCTCCACCTGACTGTCTGCCGCTACGTTGGGGGCTGTTGCCAGAGAGAGTCCTTTACTTTGTCCCTCAGCAAGGGATCTCCACCTGACTCTGTCTACTGCTATGTTGCCAGAGAGAGTCCTTCGCCCCCCAGCTCTTTTTCCATCGTCCTTCTGCAGGTTTCTTTCGGCCACCCTCGGTTTCTTTTCCCCTTGTATGTGTCCAGCGCAGAGCCACTGTGGGTAGTGAGTCCAGTGACACGCGGCAGACGTACGTGTCCTAACCACCTCCATCTCCGAACATGGAGGGTCTCGCACAGAGTTGCAACTCCTGCTCCGCAGCGGAGGTCTTCGTTCGAGATGGTGATGGGCCAGAAGATCTTCAGGATTCTTCTCAGACACTTGGTCCGGAACGCTTCCAGGTTCCGTTCGATGGCGGCAGCGGTCTTCCAGCATTCCGATCCGTACAGCAGAACGCCGAGGACGCTGCTCTTGAAGATTCGGATCTTGGTGTGGATGCTGAGGCCTGTAGATTTCCAGATGGGCTTGAGCATGGATGGCAAAGGCTTGGTTCGCTTTGCTGATCCTGTTGTTGATCTCCTTGTGGCAGTCGTTGTCTGTTGTCATTTCCGATTATTTATTAAAACCCTTTCATCGCCACTGTCGCCTCTTGGCACCACAATGATTTAACGCCCACGTCATGCATCACTGAAAGGCATCAGATGAGGGTCTGTTATCCAGTGACATGATCTTAATTTCGGGAGGTAAGGACAAGTCCTATTTTATGCACGTCATAGAGGAACCCCCAATTGTGCAGACGAAATCTGTTCTCTACCCGGGTAAGTTTAATGGTACATTTTGGCTGAGGAAAGGCTAGCGTTGAAAGGGTTAACAGAAAGTTTCTTGGCGTGCGGCCCACAAAGAGGCAACCTGGAAGAATGTGGTTTTCTCAGGTGGATGCTATGTGTCGACCTTATCAAAATCTGTAAAAGATCTCGACGAAACATAAACTCAAACTAACGTATATCTACGGTACAAAAACTACCAACACTTTTACAAAATGGATGCAGTATCAGCAAGGGAAGTCACTCATAGCTTCACATTAATGGAACGGATTTTGTGAACATTCGGGGAAGCTTTCATTTTTTAACAGTCATTAATTTGTTTTGGTCCTGAAACATTTTAGACAATATCCACATTTAACCGTAAGAGAAGAGAGACGTAGGCCTAAGAGAAGAGAGACGTAGGCCTAAGAGAAGAGAGACGTAGGCCTAAGAGAAGAGAGACGTAGGCCTAAGAGAAGAGAGACGTAGGCCTAAGAGAAGAGAGACGTAGGCCTAAGAGAAGAGAGACGTAGGCCTAAGAGAAGAGAGACGTAGGCCTAAGAGAAGAGAGACGTAGGCCTAAGAGAAGAGAGACGTAGGCCTAAGAGAAGAGAGACGTAGGCCTAAGAGAAGAGAGACGTAGGCCTAAGAGAAGAGAGACGTAGGCCTAAGAGAAGAGAGACGTAGGCCTAAGAGAAGAGAGACGTAGGCCTAAGAGAAGAGAGACGTAGGCCTAAGAGAAGAGAGACGTAGGCCTAAGAGAAGAGAGACGTAGGCCTAAGAGAAGAGAGACGTAAGAAGAGAGACGTAGGCCTAAGAGAAGAGAGACGTATGCCTAAGAGAAGAGAGACGTAGGCCTAAGAGAAGAGAGACGTAGGCCTAAGAGAAGAGAGACGTAGGCCTAAGAGAAGAGAGACGTAGGCCTAAGAGAAGAGAGACGTAGGCCTAAGAGAAGAGAGACGTAGGCCTAAGAGAAGAGAGACGTAGGCCTAAGAGAAGAGAGACGTAGGCCTAAGAGAAGAGAGACGTAGGCCTAAGAGAAGAGAGACGTAGGCCTAAGAGAAGAGAGACGTAGGCCTAAGAGAAGAGAGAGTAGGCCTAAGAGAAGAGAGACGTAGGCCTAAGAGAAGAGAGACGTAGGCCTAAGAGAAGAGAGACGTAGGCCTAAGAGAAGAGAGACGTAGGCCTAAGAGAAGAGAGACGTAGGCCTAAGAGAAGGCAATCTATTAACCCTTTCTCCGCCAATGTAGCATTTTTGCACCACAATTATTTAACACCCACACCATTAAAACTCTTGAAATCAGGGTCTATTATTATACTCAATTATATTGTGTTCCTAAGTTTGGGTAGCAAGGATTGACCCTATTCTAAATGTGTCACAGAGAAATCCCACAATATTGCAGACAAACTCTTTACTGTAGATAAGTCAGTTTAATGGAAAATGTTGGCTCAAATATGGCTGGCGGTTAAAAGGGTTAACGAAGACAGCGTTTGTTGCGCCTCTTTCCGTCAACGAATCCCTTTACTGGTGAAACGTGGATAGTGCCGCCTCTGGCAGCAGAACAACTCCAATCACACGATTCAGCTTTTAATTATACTGTTTCGACGGCCA
>CM065712.1:29864103-29866603 GCA_017654935.2 Phymorhynchus buccinoides
CGACCAACTGGACGATCATCTCACTGTCCCCCAGGTTGAACATCCAATAAATGTTGCCAACGTACCTGGGATGACTTCAATGGCTTGGAGTCAAAACGGACTATCTTTGGATAGCCCGTTGACGTATTATTTAACTTATTGAGAAAACTAACAACTTGTAATAATAATAATAATAATAATAATAATGATAATGATAATAATAATAACAAGAGGGGAAGCCTTCAAGGCTCACGTCTAATTTGTATTACTATAGAGAGAATGTAGAAGTGTCAATGTCACTAATGTAGCTATGCAAATCCAATGAGAGTAATTTGTGTTTTCCAATCAGTTTAGTACAATGAAGATTTGCAATGGTTCCCTATAACAGTTTTTTTAAATCAAGGTTCAGACTATCAGAGTGTAATGCATGCATTCTGTCTTAATGCAAAGGTGAATACTATTACAATTACTATATATTATTATGTTGGTATTGGTTAGAATATATACTGTTAATGCAGTTAATAGTTAATAGATATAGTGTTAATTATGCATACTATTTATTATTATGTTGGCTTGGTTAGAATAGATATACTGTTAATGCAGTTATGCTAACACTGGAACGCTACAGGATATGTCAATGCCTTGCTCAAATTAGAACATCAATAAAATCCTGCACACTAAGAAAAATATAACATGTGAAGTGATTCTGTTTTTTGCACAAAAAGACTCTCTGTGAGAGCCTATCTCAACAGCAGTCAGCATTTTAAATAAATTCCCCCTCTCCCCCCCCCCCCCCCCTTCGACAACAACTAACCATAGGTAATGTTTGTGGGGATAACATGTGAAGTGATTCTGTTTTTTGCACAAAAAGACTCTCTGTGAGAGCCTATCTCAACAGCAGTCAGCATTTAAAAAAAAAAATTCTCCCTCTCCCCCCACCCCACCCCCCTTCGACAACTAACCATAGGTAATGTTTGTGGGGAAACACAAGAGTGGAAAGACGAGAGGAACTTAAAATGCTTGTTTAATGGCAGTGAAGAATATGAGTGGTCAGAGAAAGTTAGGTATAGAATTGGGAGTAGAAAGAAAAGTGAGATAATCAGGCTCTTGATTCCTGCAGGATTTGAACCTAGATCTCTGTCTGAAATTCAGACAGCGTGTTACCCTTAACACTACAGGAATTGGGTAATGGGAGCCAAAGGTCATCTCACTGATTAACACCACGTCCTAGGCATACTCCCATCCCTTTAAGCTGTCATCACAATGGGCTTTTACTTTCACACAAATAGAGTAGGGGTTGGAGGAAAAGGGGCAAAGGCCAAAAATGGACTTAGAGCAAAAATAATAAAAAAATAACCAGTCCTAAGTAGAGTCGGCTAGGCCTAATGTTGCTTTGCTGAACACACTCTCCCACCCTTTCCTGATATTGTCCATCCCGGTAACGGACAGTTTCAAATTTGGTGGCCCATTTTTGTTTACCCGTCAAGCACAGAACTTTCGGTTAACAGAACCCTGTGCGTGCAAATGGTAGCACTCACCTAACCAAATGAGAATCGCTGGATCTACAGCAGACAGCTCTCTCCTGAAGCCTCATAGAGTCCCAGTCGCACTGATGTTCCACCTCCACTCAGAGCTCCCCAGTCACCAATACTGTCAAACAAATATGATGAAATTTAAGTGTAACACTACAGTAGAGTTGAACTCTAGTAGAGTTAAACTTTACTTATTCAAAACCAGACAGAAAATGTTTAATTATAGCCTAAGCCATTAACAAATTTAATGTACAAAATATAAAAAAATTGTTTTATTAATGTGCGTCTATAACCGTACATTCACGCGAACGTGTGTAGCCTACACCTGCGCACACTCATGCATGCACGCGCCTTCCGTATACCAGCGTGTCTGTCTGTGTGCATAATGTCGGTGTGTCTGTCTGTGTGTTCGTTGCAGGGCGACGGCGGGGGCCCATCGGTTTGCGGGGGTTACTTGGTAGGGGTGGCCTCTTGGGGAGAGATAAACTGCAGGTCTGGGTTCCCCTCCGTCTACACCAGAATCATAAAGTATGGAAGGTGGATCCGACAGAACGACTTCTGAGTCTCCCACGCGATGCCATTCATCCTGATTCTGATTCTGATTCTGATTGTGACGCAATAGCTCTCCTAATGGTAGCTATGACGTTGCTCTCAAATAAATGCAGGTCCGACTCGGTGATAATGATGATGCGATTTTCATTCCTTGTAGCTCCTCTTTCATTTATTATTATTATCTAGCAATATGCAGCCGTTTTGACGGCATCCCGACTACCTAGTTGATGACGTAATGTAACTGTTTTTTAACCGCGTTCTCATTTTCTTTCCATGCTATCTTGATCTAATGTGACTGCGATACATTCTGAATCTGGTGTGACGCAATACATTCTGAATACGTTGTGACGCAATACATTCTGAATCCGTTGTGACGCAAATTCTGAATCCGTTGGTGACGCAATACATTCTGAATCCGTTGTGACGCAAATTCTGAA
>CM065712.1:29879103-29887023 GCA_017654935.2 Phymorhynchus buccinoides
TGCGTCACAATCAGAATCAGAATCAGAATCAGGATGAGTGGCATCGCGTGGGAGACTCAGAAGCTTTTACGTTCGATCCACCTCGTGTACTTGATGAGTCTGGTGTAGACGGAGGGGTACCCAGGAAGGCAGTCTATCACTCCCCAAGAGGTCGTCCCCACCAAGT
The DNA here is from genome assembly GCA_017654935.2 of Phymorhynchus buccinoides. Classification (NCBI taxonomy): domain Eukaryota; kingdom Metazoa; phylum Mollusca; class Gastropoda; order Neogastropoda; family Raphitomidae; genus Phymorhynchus; species Phymorhynchus buccinoides. Next base: position 29,879,270 of record CM065712.1, read on the forward strand.
ATTCCCCGCAAACCGCTGGGCCACCGCTGTCCCCCTGAAACCAACACACAGACAACCACGCTGACATATGCATGCAGACAGACACACTGACATATGCATACATTCAGACACACTGACATATGCAGACAGACAGACACACTGACATGTGCATACATACAGAGACACTGACATATGTATACAGACAGACACACTGACATATGCATGCAGACAGACACACTGACATAATTATGCATGCAGACAGACATACCAACATAATTATGCATGCAGACAGACAAACTGACATATGCATGAATACAGACATACCCACCTACAAAATTATGCATACAGACAGACACACCGACATAATATGCATACAAACAGACACACTGATATATGTATGACAGACAGCACACTGACTTAATTATGCATACAGACACACCGATATAATTATGCATGCAGACAGACACCCTGACATATGCATGCATACAGACAGACACACCAACATAACTATGCATACAGACAGACACACCGACATAATTATCCATACAGACACACTGACAAATGTATGCATACAGACACACTGACATATGCATACATACAGACACACTGACACATATAGATACAGACAGACACACTGACATATGCATACAGACAGACACACTGACATATGCATGGAGAAAAACACCTTGACATATACAGACAGACAGATACACTGACATATGCATACAGACAACCACACTGTCATATGCATACAGACCGACACACTGACATGTGCATGCTTACAGACACACTGACATTTTGCATACAGACAGACACACTAACATATGCATACAGACAACCACACTGACATGTGCATGCATATAGACACACTGACATTTTGCATACAGACAGACACACTGACACAACTATGCATACAGACAGACACACTGACATATACATACAGACAGACACACTGACATATGCATACAGACAGACACATTGACATATGCTTACAGACAGACACACTGACATAATTATTTATACAGACACACAGACTAACATATGCATGCAGACAGACACACTAACATAATTATGCATACAGACAGGGGTTGACCCCCCACTAATTATCCAATGCAAACCGCTGGGCCCCCGCCGTCGCCCTGCAACGAACACACAGACAGACACACCGACATTATGCACACAGACAGACACGCTGGTATACGGAAGGCGCGTGCATGCATGAGTGTGTGTAGGTGTAGGCTACACACGTTCGCGTGAATGTAAGGTTATAGACGCACATACAACAGAATCATACATTATGTATGAATAATGCGCACACAGACGTGCGCGTGCATGCACACATAGGTGCGTACACACACACATACACACACACACGCATTCACGCAAGCACACACACACACACACACACACACACACACGCATTCACGCAAGCACACGCACACGCACACACACACACTCACACACACACACACTCACACACACTCTCACACACACACACACACACACACACTCACACACACACACACACACACACACACACACACACACACACACACACACACACACACACACACACACACACACACACACACACACACACACACACACACACACACACACACACACACACACACACACACACACACACACACAAGCACACACACATACACACACACACACTCACTCACACACACACACTCACACTCACACACTCTCACACACACACTCACACTCACACACACACACACACACACACACACACACACACACACACACACACTCACACACACACACACTCACACTCACACACTCACACACACACACTCACACTCACATACTCACACACACACACACTCACACACTCACTCACACACACACACACACACACACACACACACACCACACACACACACACACACACACACACACACACACACACACACACACACACACACACACACACACACTCACACTCAGTCACACACACACGTTCTTCTCACATTGCAAGAGGAGTCTGGCTGGGGTTTTTTGTCCAGAAAGCAGATTTGATTTTTGGTGACCCAAGACTCGATGGCCTAGAGTCAAAATGGACTATCTTTAGATAGTCCATTCGCTTATTATTGATATGATTGCAAAAAACTAAGAACTTGTATTAAAAAGGACTGCAAATTATATACAATGAGGATTATGCTTTTTATAGTAAAGATCCAGTGACGCCCCACGATTAAGTCCCTTGTTCTTTTCTGGGTAGCTGTGACCCACATCCAAACTTCCCCAACTCGGAATAGTGGCTGCTCTTTAAACTGATGTGTCCGTTTGAATTTGGGGCCATTTATATGGGAGTCAGACTTGGTCAAAACAAGATTTTCTTCCCAGTTATAAGAGGGAATAACACGTGAAACCCGTGATTTTGATACGTGATCTGGTGGATCTTTAAAACTAAATCCTTTGGTGAATCTTCTTTCTCGTACTCTGCTCCCTCGGTCTGGAATAGCCTACCATACAATGTTCGCCACTCTTCCTCTGTCCAGTCTATCAAACCTTCTGTGAAAACACATCTGTTTGAAACCTCGTACTCCCACCTGTCATCCACCTAGTCCTCGCATCATGGATGTGTGTGTGTGTGTGAGAGAGAGAGAGAGAGAGAGAGAGAGAGAGAGAGAGAGAGAGAGAGAGAGAGAGAGAGAGAGAGAGAGAGAGAGAGAGAGAGAGAGAGAGAGAGAGAGAGGGGGAGGGGAGAGAGGGGGAGAAAGAGGGGGAGGTAGAGGGGGAAGGAGAGGGGGAAGGGAGAGGGGGGTGCGGGAGAGTGAGTGTGTGTGTGTGTGTGTGTGTATGTTGTGTGCGTGTGTGTGTGTGTGTGTGAGCGTGCGTGTGCGTGTGTGTGTGTGCCTGCATGTGTGTGTTTGTGTGTGTGTGTATGCGTGCGTGTGTGCGCGTGCGCGTGCGTGCGCGTGTGCGTGTGCGTGCGTGCGTTTGTGTTTGCACAATAACTACACTCGCTTCTGTCTTTTTCTTTCTTTTATTTTAGTTTAGTTCATTTTATTTTGTTATTTTGGTTCGTTTTGCTGCTTTATTGTATTGACACGTCATCATGTTGGGGGCCCGATCAGCAGGACCTGGTTGGCTGGGTCATTCTCTCGCTTGGCGTGGCATCATGTTGTGGACCCATCAGCGGGACTTGGCTGGCTGGGCCAAGCTTTCTATTTTTTTCTTTTTTTTTCTCCTGTCCACTTTCTTCTTCTGCTCCCTTATAACTCCTTCAAAAATAATCCAAAATGGGGTCTTATAGTTATAAGGGAGGGGTCCTGTATTTCAATTATAAAGGATGTAATTTTAATACTTAGAAAGAAGGGCAGCATTTCAGAGAAGTAGGTCATATGTGGGAGGGAGTCTTATAATGGGAACTGTTATAAAGGAGGTTCTATTGTACTTAATTGTACATTAAATTTGTTAATGGCTTAGGCTATAAATAAACATTTTCTGTCTGGTTTTGAATAAGTAAAGTTTAACTCTACTAGAGTTTAACTCTACTGTAGTGTTAAACTTAAATTTCATCATATTTGTTTGACAGTACTGGTGACTGGGGAGCTCTGAGTGGAGGTGGAACATCAGTGCGACTGGGAATCTATGAGGCTTCAGGAGAGAACTGTCTGCTGTAGATCCAGCGATTCTCATTTGGTTAGGTGAGTGCTACCATTTGCACGCACAGGGTTCTGTTAACCGAAAATTATGTGCTTGACGGGTAAACAAAAATGGTCCCAAAAATTTGAAACTGTCCGTTACCGGGATGGACAATATCAGGAAAGGGTGGGAGAGTGTGTTCAGCAAAGCAACATTAGGCCTAGCCGACTCTACTTAGGACTGGTTATTTTTATTATTTTTGCTCTAAGTCCAGTTTTGTTCCTTGCCCCTTTTCCTCCAACCCCTACTCTATTTGTGTGAAAGCAAAAGCCCATTGTGATGACAGCTTAAAGGGATGGGAGTATGCCTAGGACGTGGTGTTAATCAGTGAGATGACCTTTGGCTCCCATTACCCAATTCCTGTAGTGTTAAGGGTAACACGCTGTCTGAATTTCAGACAGAGATCTAGGTTCAAATCCTGGCAGGAATCAAGAGCCTGGTTATCTCACTTTTCTTTCTACTCCCAATTCCATACCTAACTTTCTCTGACCACTCATATTCTTCACTGCCATTAAAAAAGCATTTTAAGTTCCTCTCGTCTTTCCACTCTTGTGTTTCCCCACAAACATTACCTATGGTTAGTTGTCGAAGGGGGGTGGGGGGTGGAGAGGGGGAATTTTTTTTAAAATGCTGACTGCTGTTGAGATAGGCTCTCACAGAGAGTCTTTTTGTGCAAAAAACAGAATCACTTCACATGTTATCCCCACAAACTTTACCTATGGTTAGTTGTTGTCGAAGGGGGGGGGGGGGGGGGGAGGGGAATTTTTTTAAAATGCTGACTGCTGTTGAGATAGGCTCTCACAGAGAGTCTTTTTGTGCAAAAAACAGAATCACTTCACATGTTATATTTTTCTTAGTGTGCAGGATTTTATTGATGTTCTAATTTGAGCAAGGCATTGACATATCCTGTAACGTTCCAGTGTTAGCATAACTGCATTAACAGTATATCTATTCTAACCAAGCCAACATAATAATAAATAGTATGCATAATTAACACTATATCTATTAACTATTAACTGCATTAACAGTATATATTCTAACCAATACCAACATAATAATAGATAGTAATAGTAATAGTATTCACCTTTGCATTAAGACAGAATGCATGCATTACACTCTGATAGTCTGAACCTTGATTTAAAAAACTGTTATAGGGAACCATTGCAAATCTTCATTGTACTAAACTGATTGGAAAACACAAATTACTCTCATTGGATTTGCATAGCAACATTAGTGACATTGACACTTCTACATTCTCTCTATAGTAATACAAATTAGACGTGAGCCTTGAAGGTTTCCACTCTTGTATTTTTTTTTAAAATTGTTTTTTAAAATTATTATTATTATTATTGTTATTATTATTATTATTATTATTATTATTTATTATTATTATTATTATTATATTTCTGCAGTCTTATTTTTGTATGCAAGTTATTAGTTTTCTCAATAAGCTAAATAATACGTCAATGGACTATCCAAAGATAGTCCGTTTTGACTCCAAGCCATTGAAGTCATCCCAGGTACGTTGGCAAAATGCATTGGATGTTCAACCTGGGGGACAGTGAGATTATTGTCCAATTGGTCGTCGACCCTTATGGAAGTTTCTTCCTGAAGACTGTAGGGTCTTCTCGGGGTGAAGACGATACAATGGCAATGAGAGTCTGGTCGTGGAGGAAGGCGGATCGGTGCAGAGGACTGCTTCTTTGTCGGGCTCGCGCAGATAAGAGTCTGTATCTGATTTTGTCTTTGATGTTCATCGTGATGGGCCCCCTGCTGGCCTGGCTTCCTCCTAAGCGGTTTCAGCTTTTCGCTGGCTCATCTTAAAAGGCTTCACTTTTCAGTACCACCCCCAGTGTATAATATGGATCCACGTGATCCAATGGGGGCTCGGTTCGGGTAGAAAACCCTTGCTGAGGAATCCCCCGGCCACACAGGCTAGAGGACAGGTGTTAAGACGCTGGGCTTCATTGATACGCCCCCTTTATACACCCCCATGACACAGAGCCCCCACACCACCACCACAACCCCCACCCCCTTCCACCTCCCACCCCACCCCCCACTGTACTCACATTGCAAGCGGAGTCGGGTTGGTTCCTGTCCATGAAACAGATTTGCTTGTTGGTGACCAAGCCCTCCCAGATGCTATCGCAGAATCCAAGGGATCGTCGACGAATGGTGACTGTACGCAGGTAGCGGGAGATTGCATTACTGTTCGAGTCTGCACGCAGACAGACAGACAGACAGACATGCAGACAACACACACACACACACACACACACACACATACACACACACACACACACACACACACACACACACACACCACACACACACACACACACACACACACACACACACACACACACACACACACAAGCAAAAAGATAACAGGCAACTTTACGACAAACACAAGCAGACACAGCCATTTGCTCTCATTCCCTCGACCAAATAATTATGTATTCAAATCTAGTCTGCTCTATTCGGGTGGAAATATATGGAACAAACTACCCTCCACCTTAAAACAAATTGAAAAACAAGAACTACTTCAAGAAAAAAATGAAAATATATCTCTTTAACAGGATATAATTGATCACTTTATTCCATTTATTTGAAATAATGGAAATGTACATAACATATTTTGGTAAGTAAATGTGATGTTTTAAATGTTTCGTTGTTGATGTTGATGTATATGTTGTACATAATATGCTATTCGCCCAGTCCCCATCCCCATTCCTGTTTTTTGTTGAATATTTGCTTGTTTCTTTAATTAATTGTTTACTTTGTATATTTTCTTGTTCGCTACTTTGGAATGTTTAGTTCTTTATTTTTCTTTACATCATTTTGTATGGATGGCTTGTTGTTGGAAAAACCCATGTCATTTGCTTATTCAATGTTCCCATCTGGAAATAACATTTTGACTTGATTTGACTTGACTTGACACACACACACACACACACACAAACACACACACACACACACACACACACACACACACACACACCACACACACACACACACACGTACACACACACACACACACACACACACACACACAACACCACACACACACACACACACACTACACACACACACACACACACACACTACCAGGCTCCCTGATGTTCCCAGCGACAAGCCATCAACAATTGACCTGACTTTAATCTCTCCATCAATAGTTCCAAGCTGCACGTGGCAATTACTCGATAATACTTTAGGGAGTGATCACATTCCTATATCCCTTGGAGGTTTTGACGTTAAACATGATAATATAAAGGACAAAATCCTCAAATCTGATTATAAGCGAGCTGACTGGGGTAAATTTAAATCTATTATAAGGTCAATTGACGAAAACACCTTTGAAAAGACAAACATCGAATCTATGTATAGTTGTTTTACCAAGTCTGTTCTGAATGCTGCAAGTGAGGCAATTCCTAAACTTAATCAATCAAAGTCTTCTAAGCATACTGACAAAATGTGGTGGACAGAATCATGTAAAAACGCTGTTGAAAAAAATAAGAACACGTTTAAAATGCATGCAAAAGTTAAAAAAGTAAAAGGCAGCACTCCTGTGAAAATTGCAAAGAACCAAAGAAATAGAGTTATTGAAAATGCTAAAAGCGAGTATTGGTCATCGTTTTGTTTTAATGAAATAAATGACCATAAGGATACAAAAAAGATTTGGAAAAAAGGTCCATGAAATGAAAAATGGGATTCATCTACCTGCATATATCCTGTTATTGTAGATGATGACATTTTTCCGTCAGCATCTCAAAAAGCTGAGGCATTTACCGATACATTTACTAAGAATAGCTCTTTCAATAGCTTATCAGAAACATGCAGAACCTTGAGGGAAAATCAATCTTACAATGACATATATAGTGACCCTGAGGAAAACAATGATCATTACTTAAATGCCGAAATTACATATCAAGAATTAATATCTGCCATTTCTTCATTACCTAATAGCAAAAAAACATCTGTTGGTTTAGATGCCATTTTCAGTGAAATGCTAAAGCATCTACCAGAAAACTTGTTGACATTCTGACATGAAATTATCAAATAATGATGGTTTGAAAGGGAACATGGAGATACTA
>CM065712.1:29892523-29897523 GCA_017654935.2 Phymorhynchus buccinoides
CTTCCTCCACGACCAGACCCTCATTGCCATTGTATCGTCTTCACCTCGTGAAGACCTCACTGTCTTCATGAAGAACGTCCATAAGGGTCGACGACCAATTGGACGATAATCTCACTGTCCCCCAGGTTGAACATCCAATAAATGTTGCCAACGTACCTGGGATGACTTCAATGGCTTGGAGTCAAACCGGACCCTATCTTTGGATAGCCCGTTGACGTATTATTTAACTTATTGAGAAAACTAACAACTTGTGTAATAATAATAATAATAATAATAATGATAATGATAATAATAATAACAAGAGGGGAAGCCTTCAAGGCTCACGTCTAATTTTGATTACTATAGAGAGAATGTAGAAGTGTCAATGTCACTAATGTAGCTATGCAAATCCAATGAGAGTAATTTGTGTTTTCCAATCAGTTTAGTACAATGAAGATTTGCAATGGTTCCCTATAACAGTTTTTTTAAATCAAGGTTCAGACTATCAGAGTGTAATGCATGCATTCTGTCTTAATGCAAAGGTGAATACTATTACAATTACTATATATTATTATGTTGGTATTGGTTAGAATATATACTGTTAATGCAGTTAATAGTTAATAGATATAGTGTTAATTATGCATACTATTTATTATTATGTTGGCATTGGTTAGAATAGATATACTGTTAATGAAGTTATACTAACACTGGAACGCTACAGGATATGTCAATGCCTTGCTCAAATTAGAACATCAATAAAATCCTGCACACTAAGAAAAATATAACATGTGAAGTGATTCTGTTTTTTGCACAAAAAGACTCTCTGTGAGAGCCTATCTCAACAGCAGTCAGCATTTTAAATAAATTCCCCCTCCCACCCCCCACCCCCCTTCGACAACAACTAACCATAGGTAATGTTTGTGGGGATAACATGTGAAGTGATTCTGTTTTTTTGCACACAAAAGACTCTCTGTGAGAGCCTATCTCAACAGCAGTCAGCATTTAAAAATAATTCCCCTCCCCTCCCCCCCACCCCACCCCCCTTTCGAACTAACCATAGGTAATGTTTGTGGGGAAACACAAGAGTGGAAAGACGAGAGGAACTTAAAATGCTTGTTTAATGGCAGTGAAGAATATGAGTGTCAGAGAAAGTTAGGTATGGAATTGGGAGTAGAAAGAAAAGTGAGATAATCAGGCTCTTGATTCCTGCAGGATTTGAACCTAGATCTCTGTCTGAAATTCAGACAGCGTGTTACCCTTAACACTACATGAATTGGGTAATGGGAGCCAAAGGTCATCTCACTGATTAACACCACGTCCTAGGCATACTCCCATCCCTTTAAGGATCTATCATCACAATGGGCTTTTACTTTTAAACAAATAGAGTAGGGGTTGGAGGAAAAGGGGCAAGGGCCAAAAATGGACTTAGAGCAAAAATAATAAAAAAATAACCAGGCCTAAGTAGAGTAGGCTAGGCCTAATGTTGCTTTGCTGAACACACTCTCCCACCCTTTCCTGATATTGTCCATCCCGGTAACGGACAGTTTCAAATTTTTTGGCCCATTTTTGTTTACCAGTCAAGCACAGAATTTTCGGTTAACAGAACCCTGTGCGTGCAAATGTTAGCACTCACCTAACCAAATGAGAATCGCTGGATCTACAGCAGACAGCTCTCTCCTGAAGCCTCATAGAGTCCCAGTCGCACTGATGTTCCACCTCCACTCAGAGCTCCCCAGTCACCAATACTGTCAAACAAATATGATGAAATTTAAGTGTAACACTACAGTAGAGTTGAACTCTAGTAGAGTTAAACTTTACTTATTCAAAACCAGACAGAAAATGTTTAATTATAGCCTAAGCCATTAACAAATTTAATGTACAAAATATAAAAAAATTGTTTTATTAATGTGCGTCTATAACCGTACATTCACGCGAACGTGTGTAGCCTACACCTGCGCACACTCATGCATGCACGCGCCTTCCGTATACCAGCGTGTCTGTCTGTGTGCATAATGTCGGTGTGTCTGTCTGTGTGTTCGTTGCAGGGCGACGGCGGGGGCCCATCGGTTTGCGGGGGTTACTTGGTAGGGGTGGCCTCTTGGGGAGAGATAAACTGCAGGTCTGGGTTCCCCTCCGTCTACACCAGAATCATAAAGTATGGAAGGTGGATCCGACAGAACGACTTCTGAGTCTCCCACGCGATGCCATTCATCCTGATTCTGATTCTGATTCTGATTGTGACGCAATAGCTCTCCTAATGGTAGCTATGACGTTGCTCTCAAATAAATGCAGGTCCGACTCGGTGATAATGATGATGCGATTTTCATTCCTTGTAGCTCCTCTTTCATTTATTAGTATTATCTAGCAATATGCAGCCGTTTTGACGGCATCCCGACTACCTAGTTGATGACGTAATGTAACTGTTTTTTAACCGCGTTCTCATTTTCTTTCCATGCTATCTTGATCTAATGTGACTGCGATACATTCTGAATCTGGTGTGACGCAATACATTCTGAATCTGGTGTGACGCAATACATTCTGAATCCGTTGTGACGCAAATTCTGAATCCGTTGGTGACGCAATACATTCTGAATCCGTTGTGACGCAATATTCTGAATCCGTTGGTGACGCAATACATTCTGAATCCGTTGTGACACAATGCATTCTGAATCTGGTGTGACGCAATGCATTCTGAATACGTTGTGACGCAGTACATTCTGAATCCGTTGTGACGCAATACATTCTGAATCCGTTGTGACGCAATACATTCTGAATCCGTTGGTGACGCAATACATTCTGAATCTGGTGTGACGCAATACATTCTGAATCTGGTGTGACGCAATACATTCTGAATCCGTTGTGACGCAATACATTCTGAATCCGTTGTGACGCGATTTATTCTGAATCTAACGCAATAGGCCTAGATTCTGAATCTGATGCAATAGATTCTGATTCTGATTGTCTTGCAAAATAGATTCTGAATCCGGTGTGACGCAACAGATTCTCAATCCAGCGTGATGCAATAGATTCTGAATCCGAAATGACGCAATACATTCTTAATCTGGTGTGACGCAATAGATTCTGAATCCGATGTGACGCAATACCCAGGCTTATCATAATTTTGGCTTTGTCCACACTTTTTCTTTCTTTCCATGTATGACTAACTTACGATGTTGTCATTTCACTCTTTATAACGTCCTGCCGGTCTTCAATTTCATTTTATTCCGATTTTTTTCTTCTTCTTTTTTTTTAAATTTTCTGTGAGAACAGTTATATCGAACGGCTCTGGTGTAAATTCCAAGAACATGGCCAGCCGTCCGTCTCTCGTCATATCATTCATCATGCTCCCTACTTCTGTTTTCGTTTATCTCTCTCACCCCTCCCCCCCCCTCCCCTCCCCCCCCCCCTCTCACCCCTCCCCCTCCCCCCTTTTTCATTCCTTTGTTCCTTTCTTTCTTCCATTCATGCTTTCTTGTCAGTTGAAATAAAGGAAAGATATTAGAAATATAACAAACCTGAGTCCTCCCGTTCATAAACCTGTGTGCCTGTGTGCATGCATGTCTGTCTGTCTGTCTGTCTCTCTGACTCTGTCTCTCTCTCTCTGTATCTCTCTCTCTGTCTCTCTCTCTCTCTGTCTGTCTCTCTCTCTCTCTCTCTGCTCTCTCTCTCTCTCTCTCTCTCTCTCTCTCTCTCTCTCTCTCTCTCTCTCTCTCTCTCTCTCTCTCTCTCTCTCTCTCTCTCTCTCTCTCTCTGTCTCTCTCTCTCTCTGTCTCTCTCTGTCTCTCTCTCTCTCTGTCTCTCTCTCTCTCTCTCTCTCTCTCTCTCTCTCTCTCTCTCTCTCTCTCTCTCTCTCTCTCTCGCATACACACACTTTACAAGCACATTTCATCCCATGGTCCTATGGTTAATGCAGGAACATTCATTCATTAACCCTATGCAATGCAGGTCCCTGCATGATAGAAGACCAAGGAATGAAAGTCCCTGCATGATAGAGGACCATGGAATGAAAGTCCCTGCATGATAGAGGACCATGGAATGAAAGTCCCTGCATGATAGAGGACCATGGAATGAAAGTCCCTGCATGATAGAGGACCATGGAATGAAAGTCCCTGCATGATAGAGGACCATGGAATGAAAGTCCCTGCATGATAGAGGACCATGGAATGAAAGTCCCTGCATGATAGAGGACCATGGAATAAAAGTCCATGAATGATAGAGGACTATCCAATGAAAGTCCCTGTATGATAGAGGACCATGGAATGAAAGTCCCTGCATGATAGAGGACCATGGAATGAAAGTCCCTGCATGATAGAGGACCAAGGAATGAAAGTCCCTGCATGATAGAGGACCAAGGAATGAAAGTCCCTGCATGATAGAGGACCATGGAATGAAAGTCCATGCATGATAGAGGACGATGGAATGAAAGTCCCTGCATAATAGAGGACCATGGAATGAAAGTCCTTGCATGATAGAGGACCATGGAATTAAAGTCCCTGCATGATAGAAGACCATGGAATGAAAGTCCCTGCATGATAGAAGACCATGGAATGAAAGTCCCTGCATGATAGAGGACCATGGAATGAAAGTACCTGCATGTGTATAGGACCATGGAATGAAAGTCCCTGCATGATAGAGGACCATGGAATGAAAGTCCCTGTATGATAGAGGACCATGGAATGAAAGTCCCTGCATGATAGAGGACCATGGACCATGCATGATAGAGGACCATGGAATGAAAGTCCCTGCATGATAGAGGACCATGGAATGAAAGTCCATGCATGATAGAGGACCATGGAATGAAAGTCCATGCATGATAGAGGACCATGGAATGAAAGTCCCTGCATGATAGAGGACCATGGAATGAAAGTCCATGCATGATAGAGGACCATGGAATGAAAGTCCATGCATGATAGAGGACCATGGAATGAAAGTCCCTGCATGATAGAGGACCATGGAATGAAAGTCCCTGCATGATAGAGGACCATGGAATGAAAGTCCATGCATGATAGAGGACCATGGAA
>CM065712.1:29917523-29920023 GCA_017654935.2 Phymorhynchus buccinoides
TCTACCTGCATATATCCTGTTATTGTAGATTATGATAACTTTCCGTCATCATCTCAAAAAGCTGAGGCATTTACCGATACATTTACTAAGAATAGCTCTTTCAATAGCTTATCAGAAACATGCAGAACCTTGAGGGAAAATCAATCTTACAATGACATATATAGTGACCCTGAGGAAAATAGTGATGATTACTTAAATGCCGAAATTACATTTCAAGAATTAATATCTGCCATTTCTTCATTACCTAATAGCAAAAAAACATCTGTTGGTTTAGATGCCATTTTCAGTGAAATGCTAAAGCATCTACCAGAAAACTTGTTGACATTCTGACATGAAATTATCAAATAATGCTGGTTTGAAGGGAACATGGAGATACTCGATTATTGTTCCTATTGTAAAGCAAGGTAAACCAATGCATAATGTGAATAGTTATAGACCCATATCTCTCACATCTCATGTTTGCAAATGAATGGAGCTAATTATCTTAAATAGAGTGTCATACTACTGTGAAAAACGTGGCATTATTCCCGTTAATCAGGCTGGTTTTAGAAAAGGTAGATCAACTATTGATCACTTAGTAAAGCTAACAACGCAAGTCAAACGTCAATTTGCTAGAAGACAAAATGTTCTTGCCAGTTGTTTTTTTATATTAACAAAGCGTATAAGTTTGGCATGAACGACTACTATATAAGTTAAAAACTATTGGTCTCTCTGGTCATATCTACAACTATATTAAAACATTCCTGGCCAACAGAAGTATACAAACAAGAATTGGTAATACATATTCCTCAAAGAGGCTCCTTGACATGGGTATCCCTCAAGGCTCTGTAATTGCGCCTCTCCTTTTTAACATCTTAACTCATGATCTACCAAAATATATTTCAAAAAATACTAACTTAATTCAATACGCAGACGACATTTGTTTATGGATGAATGCTACTTTGAAAAACAAAATATCAAAAAGGTCTTTAAACTATATTAGAAGAATATATCAAAATGATCTAAATAACATTGCTAATTTTATGTCTGAAAACGGTTTATGCCTATCTCCTGAAAAATCTCATATGATGTTATTTGATGCAGGAGGATCTGTCCATAATGCTTCCTCCTTTAAAGTAAATAACACCACACTAAATTATGATACAGATATTAAATTTCTTGGAGTATATATTACATCTAAGCTTTCTTGGAAACTACATTTGGAACATGCTGTAAATCAAGCAAGAAAATCACTTAACCTTCTTAAAGTTATTAGTAAACAAAGTTGGGGCCAAGACACACAAACCTTAATTCATTTGTCTTCCGCATTAGTTAGATCTAAATTATCATATGCACAAGAGGTCTTTTTTAATGCCCCCAAATACTTACTGAAAAAAATTCAAAGCATAGATTGTAAGGCATTTAGATTAGCCCTTGGTGTTCCCTTTCATGGTTCGGTCTTAGGAACTTACCATGAAGCAGGTGTTTTACCTCTTGAAGATCATCGCAAATTAGCGTGTGCTAAATACATTTTAAGATGCTCTACAGTTCAAAATTCAAATCAAATGGAACTCGGTATAAGGTCTGACATACATTTTCCTAAACGTGCTAAACGCATTCGCTCTAATAAAACTATATTAACATTTTCTTCTAAACTGTTGGACAAAATCAGGTGTAAATCAAAAGAAGTTGGCTGTGCGTTTTCCAGTAAGTCCCATTCCAAACTGGGAGCTTTGCAAGGCAAAATGTGATTATAACTACACAACTGCATCTAAAAATGATAACATTAACATTCTTGCCTGTGAGGCTAAATCTCATATCAACGATTTTTATCCCAATCATTTCAAATTGTTTTACCGACGGTTCTTTACTAGGTAATAATGCGGGCTGTGGATTTGTCACTCCCACTTTAAAAATCGAAAAATCTTTTTATCTTGGTAAAGACTTCTCCATTTTCACAGCTGAATTAATAGCAATTTTAATGGCTATTCAGTATGTTATAGATGTTCCATTTAACTTCTATGGTGTTCCTTTTTGTGTAGATTCTAAATCTGTTCTCCAAGCTTTAGAATCAATAAGTCCCCAAAACAGGGCTGAAATCATTACAGAAATTAGAATACTTATTCATATTCTTATATCAAGAGGTATCACAGTTGATTTTTGTTGGATCCCATCTCAGTGTCCGATTTCTGGAAATGAATGGGCTGATCGTATTGCTCGGGCAGGGGCAAACAAATCTGCCAATTCCACGGATATTCACATTCCCTGGAGTTTGCAAGAAGGTTATTCTCTCTTACAAAGAGCTTCTTTTGAACATTTAGATAAAATCTACAAAGAATCTATGCTTCACAAAATACATAAACCTGAATCTTCTATAAAGTGTTGTTTAAACTCCCGGTCATGGAAGTCTCAGAAAAGAGATTCCTTAGTAAATTATGTATTTCTTAATAGAAATGCAAACAAACATCCAAGACGCCGTCAAAAGTTTGTTTCACTACTTTATAGACTTAAGCTAACTGCT
>CM065712.1:29937584-29945144 GCA_017654935.2 Phymorhynchus buccinoides
ATCATCACTATTTTCCTCAGGGTCACTATATATGTCATTGTAAGATTGATTTCCCCTCAAGGTTCTGCATGTTTCTGATAAGCTATTGAAAGAGCTATTCTTAGTAAATGTATCGGTAAATGCCTCAGCTTTTTGAGATGATGACGGAAAGTTATCATAATCTACAATAACAGGATATATGCAGGTAGATGAATCCCAATTTTCATTTCATGGACCTTTTTTCCAAATCTTTGTTGTATCCTGATGGTCATTAATTTCATTAAAACAAAACGATGACCAATACTCGCTTTTAGCATTTTTCAATAACCCTATTTCTTTGGTTCTTTGCAGTTTTCACAGGAATGCTGCCTTTTACTTTTATAACCTTTGCATGCATTTTAAGCGTGTTCTTATTTTTTTCAACAGCGTTTTTACATGATTCTGTCCACCACACTTTGTCAATATGCTTAGAAGACTTTGATTGATTAAGTTTAGGAATTGCCTCGCTTGCAGCATTCAGAACAGACTTGATAAAACAACTATACATAGATTCGATGTTTCTCTTTTCAAAGGTGTTTTCGTCAATTGACCTTATAATAGATTTAAATTTACCCCAGTCAGCTCGCTTATAATCAGATTTGAGGATTTTGTCCTTTATATTATCATGTTTAACGTCAAAACCTCCAAGGGATATAGGAATGTGATCACTCCCTAAAGTATTATCGAGTAATTGCCACGTGCAGCTTGGAACTATTGATGGAGAGATTAAAGTCAGGTCAATTGTTGATGGTTTGTCGCTGGGAACATCAGGGAGCCTGGTAGTGTGTGTGTGTGTGTGTGTGTGTGTGTGTGTGTGTGTGTGTGTGTGTGTGTGTGTGTGTGTGTGTGTGTGTGTGTGTGTGTGTGTGTGTGTGTGTGTGTGTGTGTGTGTGTGTGTGTGTGTGTGTGTGTGTGTGTGTGTGTGTGTGTGTGTGTGTGTGTGTGTGTGTGTGTGTGTGTGTGTGTGTGTGTGTGTGTGTGTGTGTGTGTGTGTGTGTGTGTGTGTGTGTGTGTGTGTGTGTGTGTGTGTGTGTGTGTGTGTGTGTGTGTCAAGTCAAGTCAAATCAAGTCAAAATGTTATTTCCAGATGGGAACATTGAATATGCAAATGACATGGGTTTTTCCAACAAGCCATCCATACAAAATGATGTAAAGAAAAAATAAAGAACTAAACATTCCAAAGTAGCGAACAAGAAAAAACAAGTAAACAATTAATTAAAGAAACAAGCAAATATTCCAAAAACAGGAATGAGGATGGGGACTGGGCGAATAGCATATTATGTACAATATATACATCAACATCAACAACGAAACATTTAAAAACATCACATTTACTTACCAAAATATGTTATGTACATTTCCATTATTTCAAATAAATGGAATAAAGTGATCAATTATATCCTGTTAAAGAGATATATTTTCATTTTATTCTTGAAGTAGTTCTTGTTTTTCAATTTGTTTGAAGGTGGAGGGTAGTTTGTTCCATATATTTCCACCCGAATAGAGCAGTCTAGATTTGAATACATAATTATTTGGTCGAGGGAATGAGAGCAAATGGCTGTGTCTGCTTGTGTTTGTCGTAAAGTTGCCTGTTATCTTTTTGTTGTGTGTGTGTGTGTGTGTGTGTGTGTGTGTGTGTGTGTGTGTGTGTGTGTGTGTGTGTGTGTGTGTGTGTGTGTGTGTGTGTGTGTGTGTGTGTGTGTGTGTGTGTGTGTGTGTGTGTGTGTGTGTGTGTGTGTGTGTGTATGTGTGTGTGTGTGTGTGTGTCTGCATGTCTGTCTGTCTGTCTGTCTGCGTGCAGACTCGAACAGTAATGCAATCTCCCGCTACCTGAAAACAGTCACCATTCGTCGACGATCCCTTGGATTCTGCGATAGCATCTGGGAGGGCTTGGTCACCAACAAGCAAATCTGTTTCATGGACAGGAACCAACCCGACTCCGCTTGCAATGTGAGTACAGTGGGGGGTGGGGGTGGGAGGTGGAAGGGGGTGGGGGTTGTGGTGGTGGTGTGGGGGCTCTGTGTCATGGGGGTGTATAAAGGGGGCGTAGCAATGAAACCCAGCGTGTTAACACCTGTCCTCTAGCCTGTGTGGTCGGGGGATTCCTCAGCAAGGGTTTTCTACCCGAACCGAGCCCCCATTGGATCACGTGGATCCATATTATACACTGGGGGTGGCACTGAAAAGTGAAGCCTTTTAAGATGAGCCAGCGAAAAGCTGAAACCGCTTAGGAGGAAGCCAGGCCAGCAGGGGGACCATCACGATGAACATCAAAGACAAAATCAGATACAGACTCTTATCTGCGCGAGCCCGACAAAGAAGCAGCCCTCTGCACCGATCCACCTTCCTCCACGACCAGACTCTCATTGCCATTGTATCGTCTGCACCCCGAGAAGACCCTACAGTCTTCAGGAAGAACTTCCATAAGGGTCGACGACCAATTGGACAATAATCTCACTGTCCCCCAGGTTGAACATCCAATAAATGTTGCCAACGTACCTGGGATGACTTCAATGGCTTGGAGTCAAAACGGACTATCTTTGGATAGTCCATTGACGTATTATTTAACTTATTGAGAAAACTATTAACTTGCATACAAAAATAAGACTGCAGAAATATATAATAATAATAATAATAATAATAATAATAATAATAATAATAATAATAATAATAATAACAAGAGGCGAAGCCTTCAAGGCTCACGTCTAATTTTTATTACTATAGAGAGAATGTAGAAGTAATGAAGATTTCCAATGGTTCCCTATACAAGTTTTTGAATTGAAATTTTAAATCAAGGTTCAGACTATCAGAGTGTAATGCATGCATTCTGTCTTAATTTTATGTAAAGGTGAATACTATTTGTATTACTATTTATTATTATGTTGGCATTGGTTAGAATATATACTGTTAATGCAGTTAATAGTTAATAGATATAGTGTTAATTATGCATACTATTTATTATTATGTTGGCTTGGTTAGAATAGATATACTGTTAATGCAGTTATGCTAACACTGGAACGTTACAGGATATGGCAATGCCTTGCTCAAATTAGAACATCAATAAAATCCTGCACACTAAGAAAAATATAACATGTGAAGTGATTCTGTTTTTTGCACAAAAAGACTCTCTGTGAGAGCCTATCTCAACAGCAGTCAGCATTTTAAATACATCCCCCCCCCCGTCCCCCTTCGACAACAACTAACCATAGGTAATGTTTGTGGGGAAACACAAGAGTGGAAAGACGAGAAGAACTTAAAATGCTTGTTTAATGGCAGTGAAGAATATGAGTGGTCAGAGAAAGTTAGGTATAGAATTGGGAGTAGAAAGAAAAGTGAGATAACCAGGGCCTGTATTCACGTTGAGATAGCATGAGACTTAGCATCATGCTAACTTAGAAGCTCTTCCAAAAATCCTATTAAATCCTACAGGACATTGGAAGAGCTTCTAAGTTAGCATCATGCTAAGTCTTATGCTATCTCAACGTGAATACAGGCCCAGGCTCTTGATTCCTGCCAGGATTTGAACCTAGATCTCTGTCTGAAATTCAGACAGCGTGTTACCCTTAACACTACAGGAATTGGGTAATGGGAGCCAAAGGTCATCTAACTAATTAACACCACGTCCTAGGCATACTCCCATCCCTTTAAGCTGTCATCACAATGGGCTTTTACTTTCACACAAATAGAGTAGGGGTTGGAGGAAAAGGGGCAAGGGCCAAAAATGGACTTAGAACAAAAATAAAAAAAATAACCAGTCCTAAGTAGAGTAGGCTAGGCCTAATGTTGCTTTGCTGAACACACTCTCCCACCCTTTCCTGATATTGTCCATCCCGGTAACGGACAGTTTCAAATGTTTGGGCCCATTTTTGTTTACCAGTCAAGCACAGAATGTTCGGTTAACAGAACCCTGTGCGTGCAAATGGTAGCACTCACCTAACCAAATGAGAATCGCTGGATCTACAGCAGACAGCTCTCTCCTGAAGCCTCATAGAGTCCCAGTCGCACTGATGTTCCACCTCCACTCAGAGCTCCCCAGTCACCAATACTGTCAAACAAATATGATGAAATTTAAGTTTAACACTACAGTAGAGTTAAACTCTAGTAGAGTTAAACTTTACTTATTCAAAACCAGACAGAAAATGTTTATTTATAGCCTAAGCCATTAACAAATTTAATGTACAATTAAGTACAATAGAACCTCCTTTATAACAGTTCCCATTATAAGACTCCCTCCCACATATGACCTACTTCTCTGAAATGCTGCCCTTCTTTCTAAGTATTAAAATTACATCCTTTATAATTGAAATACAAGACCCCTCCCTTATAACTATAAGACCCTATTTTGGATTATTTTTGAAGGTGTTATAAGGGAGCAGAAGAAGAAAGTGGACAGGGGGAAAAATAAGAAAAAATAGAAAGTTTGGCCCAGCCAGCCAAGTCCCGCTGATGGGTCCGCAACATGATGCCACGCCAAGCGAGAGAATGACCCAGCCAACCAGGTCCCGCTGAGCGGGCCCCCAACGTGATGACGTGTCAATACAATAAAACAGCAAAACGAACCAAAATAACAAAATAAAATGAACTAAAATAAAATAAAATAAAGAAAAAGAAAGAAGCGAATGTAGTTATTGTGATGTGGAAACCCAGGACACAAAAGTGCCCAAAAGTGCGTCTATAACTATTTCAGAGCTCCCCAGTCACCAATACTGTCAAACAAATATGATGAAATTTAAGTTTAACACTACAGTAGAGTTGAACTCTAGTAGAGTTAAACTTTACTTATTCAAAACCAGACAGAAAATGTTTAATTATAGCCTAAGCCATTAACAAATTTAATGTACAAATGTGCGTCTATAACCTTACATTCACGCGAACGTGTGTAGCCTACACCTGCTCATGCATGCACGCGCCTTCCGTATACCAGTGTGTCTGTCTGGGTGCATAATGTCGGTGTGTCTGTCTGTGTGCATAATGTCGGTGTGTCTGTCTGTGTGTTCGTTGCAGGGCGACGGCGGGGGCCCAGCGGTTTGCAGTGGATAATTAGTGGGGGGTCAACCCCTGTCTGTATGCATAATTATGTTAGTGTGTCTGTCTGCATGCATATGTCAGTCTGTCTGTCCGCATAAATAATTATGTCAGTGTGTCTGTCTGTATTCATATGTCAATGTGTCTGTCTGTATGCATATGTCAGTGTGTCTGTCTGTATGTATATGTCAGTGTGTCTGTCTGTATGCATAGTTATGTCAGTGTGTCTGTCTGTATGCAAAATGTCAGTGTGTCTATATGCATGCACATGTCAGTGTGGTTGTCTGTATGCATATGTTAGTGTGTCTGTCTGTATGCAAAATGTCAGTGTGTCTGTATGCATGCACATGTCAGTGTGTCTGTCTGTATGCATATGACAGCGTGGTTGTCTGTATGCATATGTCAGTGTATCTGTCTGTATGCATATGACAGCGTGGTTGTCTGTATGCATATGTCAGTGTGTCTGTCTGTATGCATATGACACCGTGGTTGTCTGTATGCATATGTCAGTGTGTCTGTCTGTATGCATATGACACCGTGGTTGTCTGTATGCATATGTCAGTGTGTCTGTCTGCATGCATATGTCAGTGTGTCTGTCTGTCTGTATATGTCAAGGTGTTTTTCTCCATGCATATGTCAGTGTGTCTGTCTGCATGCATATGTCAGCGTGGTTGTCTGTGTGTTGGTTTCAGGGGGACAGCGGCGGCCCAGCGGTTTGCGGGGATTACTTGGTGGGGACGACATCTTGGGGAGTGATAGACTGCCTTCCTGGGTACCCCTCCGTCTATACCAGACTCATCAAGTACAGAAGGTGGATCCGACAGAACGACTTCTGAGTCTCCCACGCGATGCCATTCATCCTGATTCTGATTCTGATTCTGATTGTGACGCAATAGCTCTCCTAATGGTAGCTGTGACGTTGCTCTCGAATAACTCCAGGTCCGACTCGGTGATAATGATGATGCGATTTTCATTCCTCGTAGCTCCTCCTTTCATTTATTAGTATTATCTAGCAATATTCAGCCGTTGTGACGGCATCCCGACTACCTAGTTGATGACGTCATGTAACTGGTTTTTTGCCGCGTTCTCATTTTCTTTTCATGCTATCTTGATCTAATGTGACTGCGATGCATTCTGAATCTGATGTGACGCAATACATTCTGAATACGTTGTGACGCAATACATTCTGAATCTGGTGTGTCGCAGAGCATTCTGAATCTGATGTGACGCAATGCATTCTGAATACGTTGTGACGCAACACATTCTGAATACGTTGTGACGCAATACATTCTGTATCTGGTGTGTCGCAGAGCATTCTGAATCTGATGTGAAGCAATGCATTCTGAATACGTTGTGACGCAATACATTCTGAATCTGATGTGACGCAATACATTCTGAATACGTTGTGACGCAATACATTCTGAATCTGGTGTGTCGCAGAGCATTCTGAATCTGATGTGACGCAATGCATTCTGAATACGTTGTGACGCAACACATTCTGAATACGTTGTGACGCAATACATTCTGAATCTGGTGTGTCGCAGAGCATTCTGAATCTGATGTGACGCAATGCATTCTGAATACGTTGTGACGCAATACATTCTGAATCTGGTGTGTCGCAGAGCATTCTGAATCCGTTGTGACGCAATACATTCTGAATCTGGTGTGTCGCAGAGCATTCTGAATCCGTTGTGACGCAATGCAGTCTGAATCTGGTGTGTCGGAGAGCATTCTGAATCCGTTGTGACGCAATGCATTCTGAATCCGTTGTGACGCAATGCATTCTGAATCTGGTGTGACGCAATACATTCTGAATACGTTGTGACGCAACACATTCTGAATCCGTTGTGACGCAATGCATTCTGAATACGTAGTGACGCAATACATTCTGAATCCGTTGTGACGCAACACATTTTCAATCCGGTGTGACGCAATAATAGATTCTGAATCTGGTTATGACGCAATAGGCCTTGATTCTGAATCTGATGCGATGGATTCTGATTCAGATTGTCATGCACAATAGATTCTGAATCCTATGTGACGCAATATAATCCGGCTTAATATTATAATTTTGGCTTTGTCCACACTTTGTCTTTCTTTCTATGTATGACTAACTTACGATGTTGTCATTTCACTCTTTATAGCGTCCTGCTGGTTTTAGATTTCATTTTATTCCGATTTCTTTCTCTTTTTTTTCCAATTTCTGTGAGAACAGTTATATCGAACGGCTCTGGTCTAAATTCCAAAAGCATAGCCGGCCGTCAAACGTCGTTTCATTCCTCAAGATCCCTTCTGTTTTCATTTATCTCCTGTCTCCTTCTCTTGTCTCTCTCTCTCTCTCTTTTCTGTCTCTCTCTCTCTCTCGTCTCTCTCTCTCTCTCTCTATGTCTCCTCTCTCTGTCTCATCTCTCTCTCTGTCTCTCTTCTCTGTCTCTCTCTCTCTCTCTCTTGTCTCTCTCTTCTCTCTCTCTCTCTCTCTCTCTCCTCTCTCTCTCTCTCTTCCTGTGTACTCTCTCT
>CM065712.1:29945644-30014205 GCA_017654935.2 Phymorhynchus buccinoides
AAATAAGGTCTAGCCAGCAAAATCGCGACTATTCGGCTGGAGGAGGAATGTTCTTTTGAAAGCGTCTTCGTGAAAAAGGGCAAGGCAGATGGATGGACCGGAATCAGGCAGAAAGATAGTAGGAGTGACCAGGAAACAAAGGGAAAATGCAGACTCAAAAAGAGTGGACAGATTAGAGGAAGCTACAGCACAGGAAGGTGGGGGGGAACTATGTTTATACAAAAGACCCCCCCGGTATCCACGGGGGAAATGATTTAAATGAGTATGGGAAAGTTCTTTGTGCAAAACGGTGTCATTTTTTTATGAAGTGTATTCTTGTCTATGTATGCAACTGAGACTGTTGTGTGAGGTTTTGAGAGAGAACACACACCTACAACAAACAAGCACACACACACTACACACACACATCACGACACAAATGACAGAAAACAACACGACAACATATCATACACTCATACATATACCCACACATATATTGGTGCATACACACACACACACACAAAATCAGTCACACAAAACACACACACACACAAACATCAGTCACACAAAACACACACACAGACAAACATCAGTCACACAAAACACACACACGCCAACATCAGTCCACACAAACACACGACACGACACACACACATCAGTCCCCCAAAACGACATACACAACACCGCAAACATCAGTCACACAAACACATACACACACACACAAACATCAGTCACACAAACACACAACAACATCATCACCACAAAACACACCACACACACACAGCAAACTCAGTCACACAAACTACATACACACACACGCAAACATCATCACACAAAACCATACACACACAACCATCAGTCACACAAAACACACACACACCACAAACCATCATCACACAAACCACACACCACACACACAAACATCATCACACAAACCCACACACACACACACACAACATCAGACACACACAAACATCAGTCAGCCAATAACACACAACAACACACACACACCAAACAATAGTCACACAAATAACACACACACACACACACACACAAACATCAGTCATACAACACCACACACACACACACACACAAACTACTCAGTCACGAACAAAACACACACACACACCACATCATACTACACATACACACGCACAAACTTGTGAGACCAATGATGGACTATAAATGCTCCGTCGTTTGCCGGCCAGCTTTGCATAAACTGTGAGCAGAGGTTGTGAGGATGACTTTTAAAAGTATAAGTCTCTTTAGATTGTCCATTGGCATTTAGTACAACGCCCGACGGAAAACTTGTCTTCCACGCGGTAAAATGAGATATATATCAAAATAAAAAATATTAAATAAAAATAGTGAAACATAAATTTCCATTAACCCTTTCACCCGCCAGCCATTTTTAGTGTAAGAAAAATTCAGTAACATTAAAGTAAACTAACCTGGGTAGAAAAAACAAATCTGTCTGTAAATATTGGGAACTCTTCTGTTGACTATATTTAAAGTTAAAGGCCTAGTCCTTACCTCACCAAAATTAAAGAGAACCGGGTCTTTGGATACAGGCCCTGATTTGATGCCTTTTAGTGACCACTTTGGGTGTTAAATCTTGTGTGCAAAATGCGACGTTTTGGCGGTGAATAAGGCAGGCATGGATTGTCAGTAGACAAAAAACTCTGAAAAGCCTGAAAAAGCCCCCCAATTGAAAGGATTTCTAACAGAAACAAAAAGTATTTAGTACATTTGTTTTTTTTAATCCGGAAATCCGCAGTACATCCCATGCTGGAAGGGTTATGTGTAATTCAAATACAGTAGGACACAACACAAATATTCTTGTTTGACCACAAAAGAACTTCCTTTTTTTCGGCTAAAATATTCAAACACACTGGAATCCTTCCAAGTATACAAGGAAAGTTAGCCCCGTGCCTACAGTAATAAAAGATTACAGTCCCAGTGCATTTCCACAAGGAGACCATAGCTATTATACTATTTTTATCCTTAGCAAATTCAGTAAAATGCGAATAAGCCAGACTACACACTTCACGGACACTACACCTGCAAACATCACTGCTTCTCGAAATCTATCAACTATATGTATTACAATTGCTTAGGTTTAGATTGCAACAGCATGTGGTTGCTGCTTAGCATATTTTCTTGTGGTACACTAAAGCATTGAGGATCTTACTCACACATTTTTGGCACGCCAAGATCCTACACGCTATCTATCTGGTTCGGATAATAGAGTTTCGAAGTGTATATAATCATTCGATAGAGTTGGAAACCCAATTCTACTGTTAGCGATAGCAGTTTTAAATACTGTCGACAGCTAATAGGGTTTCCAACAAAATAACCCCTATCGAGATATAGTTTTTTCTATCGCATTTCTGGATTGTAATCTGAGCTTCAGGCGACAAGTTTGTGCCTTGGCAGGGCAATGACCCGTGGCATTTGATAAGACGATAGGCCTAAGGCCCCTACATGTGTAGTCAAAACAGAACATGCAGCTGAAATTGAAGTCTCAGTTTTTCAATGTGTACACCTTCTTGAAAAGTCATTGAAATCCTACATTTTCAATGATTAAAACATCAACATTTATTATCATTAGATGCCACCTATTTAGGCCTAGGTGTAGGTCCCAAGTCCCCCCCACCCCCACCCCCCCCCCCCCCCCCAAGACATTACTCAGGCCTATTCTTACCAATTGAATGCTTCGTTTAAAAAAAGTATCAAATGGCGCGTTCGATAGAGTTTTACACGATAGACAAACTCTATCTAGACTCTCAAGCAGAGTTTGTGAAAACTCTATCTAACTGCTAGCTATAGTTTAGAAAATTATCATAACACTGTAACAGCTCAATAGGGTTTTTTTAAACTCTGTCGAACTGCTAGATAGAGTATTTGTATCTTATGGCGGCCCAGAACATTTGTATCTTTCCCTTGATCAGACCTCTGGCCCAGTGCTCATTCCTTCCTGTACTGTTCAGACCCCCCCCTTTGGATATATCCCCTACCCTCCTTTCCATCCATCTCGCTTTGGACCACCAACCTTAATGTTTTGACCACAACCAAGCACTGTATAGGGGCAGACAGCATCCCGTCTCTTTTCCTTTACCTATATCGAGTAGTGAGGACTAGAAACACTGGTTATGTCCCTTTGAAACGTGACACATTTACACATCGATAAGTCCATAAGTTTTGAATTCTCCGTTCAAACATTCCAGATCTCTGACGTTTTGGATAAAGCCGCCGCTGTAATTGTGTATACTCTACCAAACCCTCACGATAACTCTATCAGCCTGGTTTCGCTGTAAGTGTACTCTTAATTATCCATCATACGCTTTAAGAATCTTTGAGTGCCCACTCTCTCTACCTCTTTTATCACAAGCAAGTTGGTGGCGCAGAGGTCTCTCCTCTGATTTCCAACTTCAAGCCTATCATTCGCCACAGGGGTGGAGCTTTCCTTTCCTATGGTTCTTCCTTCATCCCTCTAACTCCCTCCCTCCTTTCCCACCCTTCCGCTTACTTAAAATTGTACCATAGGTCGTTTAAATATAACTATTTTCAATTCATTACTTTTCAGTGAGTTCCACTTTAAGCACCCGACCTGAGTTGTCAGTGATTGGACATGTAGATGGCATCAGTTTGCGGCGCCTGGTATAAACTGTTGGCAGGGTTGTGAGATGCCCAGTCCCAGTCGATCCACTTTGCCGTCAATCAACTTTACACACTTCTTCACTCCGTCCTCTCCCCAGTACAACTCTGCAGTGACAATAACATATAGTAACGAATAACAACAACAATACTAATATGAATACTGTGTAATAGTGAATCAATAATAACTATAATGTACATATAATGACTAGAGCTAGAGAGAGCTAAAGAGAGAGCTTAGTGAGAGCCGAGCGTCAAGAGAGAGTTGAAAAGAGCGAGTGAAGGAGGAGAGAGAGAGTAGAGAAGAGAGAGAGAGAGAGAGAGAGAGAGCGAGGAGTGAGGTGAGAGATAGACACAGAGAGATCGAGACCAGAGACGGCAGACAGACAACACACAGATTGACTACAACCACTATGTATAAGGTTCTATAACATAACCTTACTTCCTTAAGGTCACCAGCATCACCACCCACCTTCTCTATGGGGGGGACAATATGGGGGGGGGGGGGGGGGCACACACCCTCTGCGATCGCACCGCGAGGCAGCCACCCCCGATTTCAATTCCGCACATCCACCATCAACTCCTGAAACGCCTTTTGCGAAATTGACCCGGGCGCTGTCCTCAAAGCGCCTGCTTAATCTTTTGGCGACTTGACGACCACTTCCGCCTCCTCCGCAGGCCTTGTTTGTTGCGCTCGCCATTGGTCGAGTGGAATGCCAGCGCATATTGATGACTGAGATGTGCAAACAATCCGACGGTGATGTGGCTTATCTTGAGAGCGAAAAGTGACAACGTCGAATGCTAACTGAAGGCGGGAACACTGGCGGCAGTGTTCAACGAGAATAAAACAGATTCCTATTGGTTGCGTTTATTAGTGTGTGCGAATTCTGTCATTGGTGTACTTGTTCGCTGTTGTAGCTAATGTAATGGGGCCCGGCTTGTGACGACTGTATGTACGTGTCCCTCAGCACGGTCAGGAAAGGATTTGACGAAAGGGAGAGTTTGCGGGAGTGGTAGCCTGATGATTCGATGTGATCTGATGCAGATGATTATGATGATCGGAAAGTTTGGGTGTCTGCAGTTTTCTTCTCTTTACACTTTCATGACGAAGCTTGGCAGCTTTCGAGCCAGTCTGACACTGAAATTCACATAATAACAATACAATGTTGAATGTTGCATTAGATTGTGCATGTCATTTCGACAAAACATGGCACACACACAACACAGAGTGTTGCATACAGTATTCACACACAGAATCGATGCACACAAACACACACCGATACATGCACGCCATACACGACACACACGCTACACCACCATACAGCACACCATGACAGCATACACACCCGTACTATGCACACGCGCCACCGAGACACCTCACAATTGAACATTGCACATGTATGTGCGCGTGCACCACAGTAGTGTACAAAACTGACAAGTCACATATCTATGGGGTGCCTAACTAGAGAGAGAGGGAGAGAGAGAGAGAGAGATAGAGTGCAATAGTTCTACTTATACCTAGCAACATAAACTAAACCCAGGCCAAATTGAGAAGAAATAAGATGGATAATCTGCATAGAGAAGTTCAACTCACTTTTCCAAACTTCCATTTATTTATCTTTACATATTCCCAACAACAAACGAAGTAGAGAGAAGGACCTTAAAATGACATAAATATACTCACACGTTGACCTTTGGCACCTAAACAAAAACAAAGCGATCTTACATCTGTCACTTTTAATAAAAGAAATTATGTCTCCTCAACACGAAATCTAAGTCTTACGGTTACATAACCTTTCGTCCGCTATTTTTGACAGAATGAACGTGACTCTCATTCTCTGGCCTTATTCTCTCTTCTCGTATGTATGAAGAAGTGCATAAGTGGGGGCACGCTTATTTATTACAGTGTTACACAGACTACCTGTTTATATTCTATCGTTCTTTCTTTTTAGGACAACTCGTCATCCGTTGACCATAAGTCTAGGCTCCTCTAGAGAATACATTTAGTAGTAAACCCCGACACGTGTTGTAGAATTAATCTAATACTAAATTTATTTGAGCAAATAGATCTTGTCTTTACAAAGTTTAAGGATTCTGTAACTTGTAGTCCTAGGCCCAGTTAGTGTAGAAATGTAAGACTGTATTATCTCTCTTGACACTCGAAGCGTGACCTTACCGGTGTCCATGCCTGTGCCACACGGAAACGAAAGCAGACTACACACCTTTTTTCAATCATGCGGCCCGTTGCTCGCGATACGTAGCTGGAAACTGCACCAATTCTTGACAAACAGCTAGATGTCACTAGGAAAATCCCATGTTTTTACACTTCACCGGACTGTGTGGTTCTACGAGGACTGTGACCGTAAGTTGTTTAATATCATGCCGTTACGACCTGCGACGACCCCCAAACACGCACCAGTGAACGCGGAACAGTTCACTAGTCCGAGTTAGGTCGGCGAAAATTGCGAATGACCTACATTGTGCACTCTGTTCGTGTGGAAAAGTAAGCTGCTGTCACTAGGCCTAACTTAGGGATTTGCAAACATTTGTGAACTTGTTAAACATGTATTAATTCTTGTAATGTGAAATACTGTATATTTTTTAGGCTGGGTGGTGTGGGTGGGGGGGGGGGGGGGGGGAGGGGGGGGGTGGTCGGGGGGGGGGGTGGGGTTGAGGGGGGGGGGGGGGGGGGTGGGGTGGGGGGGGGGGGGGTGGTGTGCGGTGGGGGGGGGTGGGGGGGGGGGGGGGGTGGGGATTTTTGTAAGTGTAACGTTATCGGCAATGATATATTCATAATGGATTTGTTTTATGAACAATACATTTGTCTAAAGACATGTGTGATGTTGACATTATTATTTACTATTTTACTCAACGTCCTTTTTTTTCCAGTGTGATGTATCATTACAATGTAAATAGGGTGTGAGCGGAGAGATGAGAGGAGAGAGAGAGCAAAGGAAGTAGAGAGGATAGCGAGCGAGAGAGAGAAGTCAACCTAGAGGAGTTAGGGTGTTTGGGTGGAGGGCTGTGTGTGTCCCTGAGGCAATCTTCATACTGCCTCGGTGGGGGACTTACAAATCCTGGATATATTAACAAATATAAGCTCAGCCCCTTCCCCAATCTCCTCTCTCCCCTGACCCTCCCCCTGCCTCTTGCCCATTACTACCTCAGCTTCTCTCCGTCCATGGCAGCCCTCCACAAACCATTCCAATCCCCCTTCCCATTGACTGATCATCTGGGCAGCAGAACATTTTGCATCTGTTTGACGCCCCTACCCCGCGGTTCTGACATCAATCATCCCCCGCTAGTGCCTCTTTCCCCAAAGTACATAGTCTCAAATGGATACGGCGGTTGGATTTGAGTGAAAGAAAAATGTGAAGGAGCGAGTAGTATAGACTGACCATGGGCATGTTTTCACCTGTTGAGTATAAGCATGAGACTTTGCATCATGCCTAACTTAAGAAAGCTCTTCCAAACACTCCTCATTCAACATCCTATAGGACCATTGGAAGAGTATTTCATAAGTTAGCATCATGCGTAATTCTACATGCTATCTCAGCAGAATACAGGCCTGCATACTCATACTATTGTGTCATAGGTCTATTTTTGTACAACAGCATAGAGATAATGAAAGGACTGTCAAGGTTTTGGCAGCGAAACCTACGCCTCCCAGATCAAAGGGAAACGGCCCTTGTGTCAGTGTGATAGTGTGTGTCTTATGTGTGTTATGTGCAGTGTGCGTGTGTGTGTGTCCGTGTGCGTGTGTTTGTGTGATTGTCACAGTGTATTGTGTGCGTGTGCACTACTGTGTGCTGTCAGTGTGTGTGTGTGGTGATTGTAGTGTATACTAGTATGTACATGTTGTTGGTTGTTGATAGGAGGGTTTTTAAACTCCGTTCACTATAAAGTGATTTCAGACAAATAATGTGTATACATGTATGTAATGTACTGTGTTGTGGGATGATTGGGTGGAAATCGGGGTGGGGGAGGGAGCTGGCAAAAATCGGAGGATTCTGCTATAGTTTGTGAGGGGCTGTGGGCCGAATTTGTTCATTGTGACACGTTCAAACCTTCCCCAAGGACCCAGGCATGACACATCCTGTGACCCAGTGATCATTCATTTCCATCTTTGCAACCATGGAAATAAGAGGAAGCAGACAGTGCTTGCAAAAGAGGCGGGGTGGAATGCAGCAGCCAAAACAGCAGAACAACAATTGCACACCATAGTGCGCGAAGCAAATCCATTATAAAAGGCAAGCTGATTAGAAGACGGCTGCAACCCACATCCAGACAGCTGGTTGTGGTGTCCCTCAGGGGTCGGTGTTCGCCCCATTTCTCTTCACGCATGTACATCCCAACCATCTGTTTTCTAAGATGTCATATGAAAGTAATTCATTTTGATTATCATAAGTTCGCTGACATGACACTGAGATCTAATAGCCCGCCACTGTTTCTGATTTTTTCCTGTGGTTCCCATCAAACGGAAGCAAATCGCGTTGTCTGATGTCAAATCATGATAGTTAAGAAATAGACTCAAGTTTGAATGAGGAAAGACTGAGTTGTTACTGTGGTAAAACCAGAAACCAGCCTCCTGGTTATAAAGCGTGTCCTTTGACCATTGTCAGATATTCAGTACTCTTTTCAAAGTCATTCCAGTTCTCATGTTGTCTGTCTGGATGAATCTCTGCTCATTCGATCAACACAGTTTCATCGTCTGTCCGTTCAACATTTCTATCATCTTCGCGCCCTTTTGTTCATTCGTCTCATACTTATCCCTTGAAGCTGCTACACACACTTGCTGTTTCTCTCATACTGTCCGGCTTGATTAACTGCAATTGCAGTTCCTTGGCAAAATGAGGAGTGGATTAATCTCCCATACTCGTCTCTGTCAAGCGTCTTCAGAGAGTCAGAATGCTGCTTCCAGAGGTTGTGCTCAGTAAACGAGAAGAGCGAAGACTGATTCACGACACCCTGCTGAGACAGCTTGTCACTGGCTCCCTGTTGACCAGCTAGAGTAGAGTACAAATTGCCACCGTGCTATCGCTACTTCGAAGGCTTCTCTTCCACAGACTACCTCGCCGCTCTTCTCTCTGCCTTACACACCAGAACGTGCAACTCAGATCAAGTAGCCTCAAACTTCTTTGCTAAACCTGTCCCCCAAATACAACATTTTGGAAACATAAGCTTTCCGTTTCCAAGCACCACACATTCTGGAACAACCTCCCTTCCTCTCTCCGTGCAGCTCTCCAATCTTTGTCTTCTTTCAAAACTGGCCTGAAAACTAGTTCTCTTTCATAAAATACTCTGTTGAGTCTTCCTGTGGTCTTCTCCCCTTACAGTTCACCCTCTGTGCAGTTTTTGCTGAGTTGGACCATGTGTGAGTGCGGTGGGCCGATAATGGGGCTAATTTTTTTGGGTTTATTGTTTTTTTTTTTCATGGATTTTGTATGGGTTGTGTTTCCACTTTTGTATAATTATGTTGTTTTTTCTGCATGATTTATTAGTATGTATGTATGTTTTGTGTAAAGCGCTGTGTGTGAGTCTGCTGCGCCCAGGAGAACGGCGCTTTATAGAGTTCTTTTATTATTATTAACATTATTATACCAAACCACCTCGCCATGGATGCCTACCACCACTCCCAGACTAACCAAGCGTATCTTTGACATGACTGAGACTGACCCTCCAGAACGCAGCGATCAACATGTAACTCAAAGGGCGTTTTTTTTTTTTGTTCCACATTGGAGACTCCCTGTGTGCCCTGCGAGTGGCCGTGCTGACATGACTGTTGGTCATAATCCTTCAGGATTGTCGAACATTCCAGACCTGCGAGACGATAACTTGGCCTTCGGAAACTACGGTATCGGGAAATGATCTTCGGCGGACGGCAGCCTTACGTCTCCTGCCCACTGGGGTTCCTGTCTGAGCGGAACGATGACGAAGAAGAAGAAGAAGAAGAAGATAAGCAGAAACCATGGGGTCAGAATCAGCCCAGTTAGATGTGCCGGTTGGGGTTTGGCCCCCGAGACCGCTATCGGTCGTCCGTATTGGTCTTGTCTGGATACTGTGAAAAGGTCTATTAATATATAAATAGTACTGGCCCACCCCCACCCCCACCCCTATCCCACTCACCACATACATATAATATACACACACTTTTTTCTTCCCCTTCTCACCACACAGCCTGTGCCCAAAGATAGTGTTTTCTATTTCTTTATTTTTCGCATTGCGCCGCTTATACCTGGAAATGAACAGCTACTGAGATGGCAGGACAAAGAAATATTATGTAGACTTGAAGAATCATCACGAATCCCCCCGTGGGATAACCGACGGGGGGTCTTTCATAGAAATAGTTCCCCACCTTCTCGAGAAGTTCTAGTGCTGAGCTTCCTCTAATCTGCCACTCTCTTGACCTCTGCCTTTTTTTCTTTGCCATTCTAATGCTCTCATCTACTACTATCTTCTGACTTATGGACATTCTCCTGCCTTTTTTTCAAAAAAATCTTCTCAAATAATTTTTTTTTTCCTTTAGCTCCTCTGAAATCGTAAGTGTGCGGTTTGTACGCAGAACAAACTAAAAACAAAATCACTAGCGTGAGACCAGTACAAAAGTGAACACCAGACACATATGTCTTCCCATTATGGCCATATGCTGGGAACTCAGAGAAGAAGACCTGTTTTCATCAGAAGAGAGATAACCACTGCGCGAAGGTATGAAAGTCTGATGTTTTACGATCGTTAGTGCAGTGTCTTGTTAATATTTTCTGACAGTCTCAAGCCTAACTCTTCCTAAACTTTTTAAAAAAAAAAATTTTTTTTTTTTTTTTTTGTGGGTGATTATTTTCCCGAACCACAGTACAAATGCCGCAGTCCCCCCGGAACAAAGGAAATAATTCAGCCATGACATGCGCGCACAAAACGATTGCGGTCTTTTTCTTATTTCGCTGAATTTTATTCTTTTGCTCGCAGACCTTCGAACTCGTACTCTCTGCCGTCATCATCATCATCGGTCAGCAAAATCGAAATGGGGGAGCAGCCCCAGTTGACGCAAATCAGCATGTCCCATTAGACGTCGCTGAACTATTATCGTTGTCATCGACCTCATCGCACACTAGGGTATCCCCGTCGTCGTGCAATGTCAATCGGCCCTCTTCAGTCGTCGACGGCAGCACAGACCCGTACTCTGCTAGTGCGCGAAAAGAACATGACCCGCTGTGTGACAGTATACGACATGTTGAGTTTTGTAGAATTATTTGGGTTTTTATATTTTACTTATATATTATTAACAATATAATAGCCTAAGCTAAGCTATTCACGCGTACGACTTCTCAACGCGCATCGTACACAAACACACACACACCTCTGTTGTACGCTTAAAATAATAAATGCATAATTCTACCAGTCCTTCGCGAAGAAAAAGAGCAAACATACAGCACACGGATTCGCACAAACTTAGCTTCGCTGATTTGAAAAGGTGTGGTGGTGAGCGTTAGAGCGTCTCGGTTCGCAGTGTCGGAATGTCGAGGGTTCGAGTCCACCTTGAGTCAGATTATTTTATCGGAACCGTGAAAACCCTCTGTCCACAACAGCAGTCGAAGGGTAACCTGATACGTTCAGGAAGGTTATGAAAAAGTACGGCGGAAAGGGGGGTATGGGTTCCACCTTCATGATGCTGTGCCTTGACCGTGGTGACCCTCTAACAGTTAAACTGCCCTGTGGCTTGATAGCCTGATGTAATAATAAAGAAGAAATAACTGGGACACCTTTACTTTACCTTACCTTCCATGATGCTGTGCCCTTGACCACGGTGAAGCCTCTAACAGTTCACCGTCGCCTACGGCCGAAGTAGGAACTATGGAGACCCTTTCCCTTTTTTTTGTACTCCTCTTCTATAAATTACAAATAATGGCGGTACATGGAAACGTATTACCCAGATGCATACAAGTGGAACGACCCATATACAAATGACCTGCCCATTGTATAAAGATCTCCCTCCTACATTAAAGGACCTACCTTCTCTGAGACATTGCTCTTTGTTTCAAGTACTAAATTACCTCCATAATATACAAGAATGCCCCTCCCAACATTAAATAAAGACCATACCATTATGGGAAATGAAATAGTTATTGTGACGTGTTCTTATTACGGTCGACGTTTACACTGTGTACTGACCTTTGAAATCCATAAAAACGTTGAATTTTCCGCTATTTATAAACATCAGGGCAACCTTCTTTGCTCCTTTTCTTTCGTCAGATTTTTCTTGAAACAATTGCCTGATATATGTTTGTAAATTATCAGAAAAATACTGTTGTGTAATTCTACAGTTCCATACATGTCTTGTATGGTACAGTCCTAACCTCTGGTTTTAAGACTTCAAAAAAGGAAAGAAAAAACGGTCTTATATTGGATTGGCCTTATAATGGGTGTTCATTATTATAGTAAAAGAGTTCAGTATCCGTTCCCAAATAATCGGTCTTCAATGAGAGGAGGTCCTTTAACACGGAGAGGTCTTATATAATTTAATAGAGGTTTGACTGTCTTATTTTCACACCTCCTGTGTGTGTGCGAGCATACGCATACGTGTGTGCACATGTTTGTGTGTGTGTGTGTGATGTGTGTGTGTGCGCAATGCATGTCTCGTGGTGTGTGTGCGCTGCATGTCTGTGTATTGTTGTGGTATGTGCAAGTCCGTGTGCGAGTGTGTGTAATGTGCAGAACAGATGCGCTATGCATGCGTAGCGCATGATTAGGAGTGGTGTGGTGTGTGTGCATTGCCGTGTTTGTGTGTGTGCGCATTGTTCTGTGTTGTGTGTGTGTGTGTGTGTGTAGCCGCATGCATGTGTGTGATAATGTGCTGCAATGTGTTGTGTGCATGTGCCTGTGTCAGTGTGTGTGTTCGTGTGTGTGTGCCGCAATGTCATGTTTGTGTGTTTGCGCATGCATTCCTGTGTGTGTGTGTGCATGTCTGGGTTGTGTGTATGGTGTTCATGCATGCCCTTTCATGCATGCATACATGTGTATAAGAGTGTGGTGTTGTGTGCATGCATATATGTGGTGTGTGTGCGAACATGTGTGTGTGTGCGCTATTCATGCATGCATGCGTTCATGGTGTGTAGGAGCTACGTGTGGAGAGCGGTGGACGCTGGGCATGCATGGTGCGTATACTATTTGAGGAACAGGGGCCAGGCCTTTCGACCATATGGTCGTCATGCTGATGGTGCAAACGGCCTGCAACTCCACACCGAGTCCAACACACGTATACGTCATGTCACAAGAATTTTCTGGAATCTTGAAAAATCTGAATTTTACTGGAATACTAAAAGAAATTAGTAAGTAGTCCAATAAATTAAATACCTTGAGGAGAGATAGGATGATGATAATGGTGATGATGATGATGATAATGATGATGACGATGATGACGTTTTCAGGCTGTTGTCGTCACAGAAGAAGATAGCGATGATAACGGAGATGTTGCACACAGCCACACTGATCCATGACGATGTCATCGATGCCTCGGACGCTCGTCGAGGAAAAGACAGCCTCAATGTTGTATGGGGACAGAGAAAGGTCTGTTCGTCTTTTTCTTCATTTGTTTCACTCACAAGCTTTTCTCAATAGGAACTATTGGGAAATAATTAACCCTTTCATCGTCACTGTCGCCTCTTGGCACCACAATGATTTGACACCCATGTCACTAAAATTCATCAAATGAGGGTCTGGTATCCAGTGACCTTATGCTCTTAATTTTGGGAGGTAAGGACAGGCCCTATTGTATGCATGTCACAGAGGAATCCCCAATATTGCAGACGAAATATTTTCTCTACCTGGGTAAGTTTAATGGTAAATTTTGGCTGAGGAATGGCTAGCGTTGAAAGGGTTAAGGGGAGTAATTTCATGGTGTGTGGGAGTGATCTTGCCTAATTTCAATCGGTCAAACAGGGGAGGTCACTCTACCATCAGCTCTCGTAGCTTTATCGACTCGTGCGTTTGAGCAGACATACAGCACTTAGAACACCGTGCGTCATTCTAAAAATTGATGTCATTTATATTTTTACGTCACATTTTTTATCAGTTTTGGGCCACTGGCCACCCCTAATTTTTCTATAAAAAAATGTTTGCAAGTCGCTGACTCGCATCTTGCGGTTTCAAGCTTCGACATCATTGTTGCTATGGTATTTGACCGAGTAATGGAGGTAAGCAACTCTAGTTTTCACGAAGTGCTGTCCCCTAGTTTTTTTCCGGAAAATTGTCTATTACCAATGTAGCATTTCCTCTTGCTCTTCTTCCTATTCTTCTTCTCCTCCTCTGTTTCTTTACTCTCTCTCTCTCTCTCTCTCTCTCTCTCTCTCTCTCTCTCTCTCTCTCTCTCTCTCCTCCCCTCTCTCTCTCTCTCTCTCTCTCTCTCTCTCTCTCTCTCCCTCCCTCTCTCTCTCTCTCTCTCTCTCTCTCTCTCTCTCCCTCTCTCTCTCTCTCTCCCTCCCTCTCTCTCTCTCTCTCTCTCTCTCTCTCTCTCTCTCTCTCCCTCCCTCTCTCCCTCTCTCTCTCTCTCTCTCTCTCTCTCTCTCTCTCTCTCTCTCTCTCTCTCTCTCTCTCTCTCTCTCTCTCTCTCACCTCACTCTCTTTCTCAGGACTTCAGATTGTTTGCAATCTGCATGGGTCACTCATAAGACCCCTGATTACAGAAAATGATGGGTCCATTTCCAAAATAATGGGCCAATAACGTGTACCTGTAGTGTTACGCTTAAATTTCATGGCAGACTTGATGGGTCAGATGACCCCTTGATGCACATCAATGACCCGGGCCCCCTGATAATCTGAAGCTCTGTCTCTCTGTCTCTGTCTGTCTCTCTTCCTGTCTGTCTGTCTCTCTCTCTCTCTCTGTGAATATAATTTGTGTGTGTGAATGTGCGTGTGTTCATTTGTGTAAGGTTAGCCTAAGGCCGGGTTCACATTAGACGTGTAAGTTCTGTACCCTAAATAAGTGGAAGAAAGAAGGATAAATCATAAAAGTTTACGCGTTGTATATGGGAAATTCGGACACGTGAGCAAATCTTTTCCCTTCTTTGTTTGTGTCATGTGTCATGTGTCGCCCCTACTACAGGCCATCCTGTCAGGGAACTACATTCTGTCAGTGGTGTCCTCCTCCATCCTGACTGACATTGTGTGTGTCATGTGTCGCCCCTACTACAGGCCATCCTGTCAGGGAACTACATTCTGTCAGTGGTGTCCTCCTCCATCCTGACTGACATTGTATGTGTCATGTGTCACCCCTACTACAGGCCATCCTGTCAGGGAACTACATTCTGTCAGTGGTGTCCTCCATCCTGACTGACATTGTATGTGTCATGTGTCACCCTTACTACAGGCCATCCTGTCAGGGAACTACATTCTGTCAGTGGTGTCCTCCTCCATCCTGACTGACATTGTATGTGTCATGTGTCACCCCTACTACAGGCCATCCTGTCAGGGAACTACATTCTGTCAGTGGTGTCCTCCTCCATCCTGACTGACATTGTGTGTGTCATGTGTCACCCCTACTACAGGCCATCCTGTCAGGGAACTACATTCTGTCAGTGGTGTCCTCCTCCATCCTGACTGACATTGTATGTGTCATGTGTCACCCTTACTACAGGCCATCCTGTCAGGGAACTACATTCTGTCAGTGGTGTCCTCCATCCTGACTGACATTGTGTGTGTCATGTGTCGCCCCTACTACAGGCCATCCTGTCAGGGAACTACACTCTGTCAGTGGTGTCCTCCTCCATCCTGACTGACATTGTATGTGTCATGTGTCACCCTTACTACAGGCCATCCTGTCAGGGAACTACATTCTGTCAGTGGTGTCCTCCATCCTGACTGACATTGTGTGTGTCATGTGTCACCCCTACTACAGGCCATCCTGTCAGGGAACTACATTCTGTCAGTGGTGTCCTCCTCCATCCTGACTGACATTGTATGTGTCATGTGTCACCCCTACTACAGGCCATCCTGTCAGGGAACTACATTCTGTCAGTGGTGTCCTCCATCCTGACTGACATTGTATGTGTCATGTGTCACCCTTACTACAGGCCATCCTGTCAGGGAACTACATTCTGTCAGTGGTGTCGTCCATCCTGACTGACATTGTGTGTGTCATGTGTCACCCTTACTACAGGCCATCCTGTCAGGGAACTACATTCTGTCAGTGGTGTCCTCCATCCTGACTGACATTGTGTGTGTCATGTGTCACCCCTACTACAGGCCATCCTGTCAGGGAACTACATTCTGTCAGTGGTGTCCTCCTCCATCCTGACTGACATTGTGTGTGTCATGTGTCACCCTTACTACAGGCCATCCTGTCAGGGAACTACATTCTGTCAGTGGTGTCCTCCTCCATCCTGACTGACATTGTGTGTGTCATGTGTCACCCTTACTACAGGCCATCCTGTCAGGGAACTACATGCTGTCAGTGGTGTCCTCCATCCTGACTGACATTGTATGTGTCATGTGTCACCCCTACTACAGGCCATCCTGTCAGGGAACTACATTCTGTCAGTGGTGTCCTCCTCCATCCTGACTGACATTGTGTGTGTCATGTGTCACCCTTACTACAGGCCATCCTGTCAGGGAACTACATTCTGTCAGTGGTGTCCTCCTCCATCCTGACTGACATTGTGTGTGTCATGTGTCACCCTTACTACAGGCCATCCTGTCAGGGAACTACATGCTGTCAGTGGTGTCCTCCATCCTGACTGACATTGTATGTGTCATGTGTCACCCCTACTACAGGCCATCCTGTCAGGGAACTACATTCTGTCAGTGGTGTCCTCCATCCTGACTGACATTGTGTGTGTCATGTGTCACCCTTACTACAGGCCATCCTGTCAGGGAACTACATTCTGTCAGTGGTGTCCTCCATCCTGACTGACATTGTATGTGTCATGTGTCACCCCTACTACAGGCCATCCTGTCAGGGAACTACATTCTGTCAGTGGTGTCCTCCTCCATCCTGACTGACATTGTATGTGTCATGTGTCACCCCTACTACAGGCCATCCTGTCAGGGAACTACATTCTGTCAGTGGTGTCCTCCTCCATCCTGACTGACATTGTATGTGTCATGTGTCACCCTTACTACAGGCCATCCTGTCAGGGAACTACATTCTGTTAGTGGTGTCCTCCTCCATCCTGACTGACATTGTGTGTGTCATGTGTCACCCTTACTACAGGCCATCCTGTCAGGGAACTACATTCTGTCAGTGGTGTCCTCCTCCATCCTGACTGACATTGTATGTGTCATGTGTCACCCCTACTACAGGCCATCCTGTCAGGGAACTACATTCTGTCAGTGGTGTCCTCCATCCTGACTGACATTGTATGTGTCATGTGTCACCCTTACTACAGGCCATCCTGTCAGGGAACTACATTCTGTCAGTGGTGTCCTCCTCCATTCTGACTGACATTGTGTGTGTCATGTGTCACCCTTACTACAGGCCATCCTGTCAGGGAACTACATTCTGTCAGTGGTGTCCTCCATCCTGACTGACATTGTATGTGTCATGTGTCACCCCTACTACAGGCCATCCTGTCAGGGAACTACATTCTGTCAGTGGTGTCCTCCATCCTGACTGACATTGTGTGTGTCATGTGTCACCCTTACTACAGGCCATCCTGTCAGGGAACTACATTCTGTCAGTGGTGTCCTCCATCCTGACTGACATTGTGTGTGTCATGTGTCACCCCTACTACAGGCCATCCTGTCAGGGAACTACATTCTGTCAGTGGTGTCCTCCTCCATCCTGACTGACATTGTGTGTGTCATGTGTCACCCTTACTACAGGCCATCCTGTCAGGGAACTACATTCTGTCAGTGGTGTCCTCCATCCTGACTGACATTGTGTGTGTCATGTGTCACCCCTACTACAGGCCATCCTGTCAGGGAACTACATTCTGTCAGTGGTGTCCTCCATCCTGACTGACATTGTGTGTGTCATGTGTCACCCTTACTACAGGCCATCCTGTCAGGGAACTACATTCTGTCAGTGGTGTCCTCCTCCATCCTGACTGACATTGTGTGTGTCATGTGTCACCCATACTACAGGCCATCCTGTCAGGGAACTACATTCTGTCAGTGGTGTCCTCCATCCTGACTGACATTGTGTGTGTCATGTGTCACCCTTACTACAGGCCATCCTGTCGGGGAACTACATTCTGTCAGTGGTGTCCTCCATCCTGACTGACATTGTATGTGTCATGTGTCACCCTTACTAC
The DNA here is from genome assembly GCA_017654935.2 of Phymorhynchus buccinoides. Lineage (NCBI taxonomy): Eukaryota > Metazoa > Mollusca > Gastropoda > Neogastropoda > Raphitomidae > Phymorhynchus > Phymorhynchus buccinoides. The sequence continues at coordinate 29,963,524 of CM065712.1, forward strand.
AGGCCATCCTGTCAGGGAACTACATTCTGTCAGTGGTGTCCTCCATCCTGACTGACATTGTATGTGTCATGTGTCACCCTTACTACAGGCCATCCTGTCGGGGAACTACATTCTGTCAGTGGTGTCCTCCATCCTGACTGACATTGTATGTGTCATGTGTCACCCCTACTACAGGCCATCCTGTCAGGGAACTACATTCTGTCAGTGGTGTCCTCCATCCTGACTGACATTGTGTGTGTCATGTGTCACCCTTACTACAGGCCATCCTGTCAGGGAACTACATTCTGTCAGTGGTGTCCTCCATCCTGACTGACATTGTATGTGTCATGTGTCACCCCTACTACAGGCCATCCTGTCAGGGAACTACATTCTGTCAGTGGTGTCCTCCTCCATCCTGACTGACATTGTATGTGTCATGTGTCACCCTTACTACAGGCCATCCTGTCAGGGAACTACATTCTGTCAGTGGTGTCCTCCATCCTGACTGACATTGTATGTGTCATGTGTCACCCCTACTACAGGCCATCCTGTCGGGGAACTACATTCTGTCAGTGGTGTCCTCCATCCTGACTGACATTGTGTGTGTCATGTGTCACCCTTACTACAGGCCATCCTGTCAGGGAACTACATTCTGTCAGTGGTGTCCTCCATCCTGACTGACATTGTATGTGTCATGTGTCACCCCTGCTACAGGCCATCCTGTCAGGGAACTACATTCTGTCAGTGGTGTCCTCCATCCTGACTGACATTGTGTGTGTCATGTGTCACCCCTACTACAGGCCATCCTGTCAGGGAACTACATTCTGTCAGTGGTGTCCTCCATCCTGACTGACATTGTGTCATGTGTCACCCCTACTACAGGCCATCCTGTCAGGGAACTACATTCTGTCAGTGGTGTCCTCCATCCTGACTGACATTGTGTGTGTCATGTGTCACCCTTACTACAGGCCATCCTGTCAGGGAACTACATTCTGTCAGTGGTGTCCTCCATCCTGACTGACATTGTGTGTGTCATGTGTCACCCTTACTACAGGCCATCCTGTCAGGGAACTACATTCTGTCAGTGGTGTCCTCCATCCTGACTGACATTGTGTGTGTCATGTGTCACCCCTACTACAGGCCATCCTGTCAGGGAACTACATTCTGTCAGTGGTGTCCTCCATCCTGACTGACATTGTGTGTGTCATGTGTCACCCTTACTACAGGCCATCCTGTCAGGGAACTACATGCTGTCAGTGGTGTCCTCCATCCTGACTGACATTGTATGTGTCATGTGTCACCCTTACTACAGGCCATCCTGTCAGGGAACTACATTCTGTCAGTGGTGTCGTCCATCCTGACTGACATTGTGTGTGTCATGTGTCACCCCTACTACAGGCCATCCTGTCAGGGAACTACATTCTGTCAGTGGTGTCCTCCATCCTGACTGACATTGTGTGTGTCATGTGTCACCCCTACTACAGGCCATCCTGTCAGGGAACTACATTCTGTCAGTGGTGTCCTCCATCCTGACTGACATTGTGTGTGTCATGTGTCACCCTTACTACAGGCCATCCTGTCAGGGAACTACATTCTGTCAGTGGTGTCCTCCATCCTGACTGACATTGTATGTGTCATGTGTCACCCTTACTACAGGCCATCCTGTCAGGGAACTACATTCTGTCAGTGGTGTCCTCCATCCTGACTGACATTGTGTGTGTCATGTGTCACCCCTACTACAGGCCATCCTGTCAGGGAACTACATTCTGTCAGTGGTGTCCTCCATCCTGACTGACATTGTGTGTGTCATGTGTCACCCTTACTACAGGCCATCCTGTCAGGGAACTACATTCTGTCAGTGGTGTCCTCCATCCTGACTGACATTGTTTGTGTCATGTGTCACCCTTACTACAGGCCATCCTGTCAGGGAACTACATTCTGTCAGTGGTGTCCTCCATCCTGACTGACATTGTGTGTGTCATGTGTCACCCTTACTACAGGCCATCCTGTCAGGGAACTACATTCTGTCAGTGGTGTCCTCCATCCTGACTGACATTGTGTGTGTCATGTGTCACCCTTACTACAGGCCATCCTGTCAGGGAACTACATTCTGTCAGTGGTGTCCTCCATCCTGACTGACATTGTGTCATGTGTCATGTGTCACCCTTACTACAGGCCATCCTGTCAGGGAACTACATTCTGTCAGTGGTGTCCTCCATCCTGGCAAACATTGGAAACGCTGACGTCGTCTGCATCATGAGTCAGGTGGTGGAGGACTTGGTGAGAGGTGAGTGGTGATGACGATGATGATGATGGTGATGATGATGATCAGAGCTGATTCTAGGGTGCAGGATTGGTACAATCCCCCCAAAATCTGTTCCTTCCCGCAATAATCGGGTCTAAGCGCGGACCGACGCACGCATATACGCAGAACTGCCCGCACTTTTTACCGATCGCTGCAGGAATTCCTTCGTCATCTGCTAAATCCGTCGTCTGCACAAGCCGAAAGCATCGAGCAGGAATGAATGATTTCTCGACATTTGATTGGTTCCTTTACAATGTTAGTGTCAATCAACCAATCGCGTTCATCTTGTTTTACCGACAAGAAGTTGCGAGAGTCCTACCCGCCATGTTGAATTTTCTTCGAAATGAAGCGGACGACGACGCTCTTCGACTTTGATTTTTGTGGCGGAAAAGTAAAAAAAAAAAAGAAATCCTCTGCCAAACGAGTGTGCAGAAGATGTTGCAGAAACAGCTACTGCATCAACAGTCTCGGAGAAGCAGCCCGAAGATAACGGCACTAGTGCAAGGGAACACCGGTTCCAAGACAAGTGGCTGAAGAAGTGGCCATGGCTAGCGAAGATTGAATCGCCGCCTCTCCTCCCCCCCCCCCCCCCCCCCACTTCCCCTCGTATCCATTGGACCTGCCCCGCTTTTTTCATTCTTAGGGGGTAACGCCCTCACTTTTTTAAAATCAGCTCTGATGGTGATGATGATGATGGTGATGATCATGATGATGATGTCAATGATGGTGATGATGATGGTGATGATAATGATGATGATGGTGGTGATGACGATGATAATGATGGTAATGATGATGATGATACATTGGTCACTTCTAAACTCGATTCGCTCTCTTAGACCACAATTTTGCCTCTGACTTTGCTTTTGTAGTGGGTTGCTGTGGGGAAGCCAATCGGTGTAGAGAGTTTTTTTCTATATAACGTCTATATATATAATAATAATAACATTACATTTATATAGCGCTTTACCTCAGATGAGTCCAAAGCGCTTTACAATCAATTATTCATCAACAGATAACAAAAAAACAAGATTCAAGAGTGACACCAACCACCAACAGCGCATAAGCAAAGCAACTCTCTCTCTCTCTCTAACACACATGCACACGCACACACACACGCACACACACACACACACACACACACGGCGCACGCGCACGCACACACACACACACACACATAAACACACAATTATTGACGCCAACTCGTTCATACCCCATTCGGTAAGCCACAGCAACTGAGCCGCATGGACTGACCACATACACCAACACACATACACAAACACCCTCACACACAACGTACGCACGCAAACACACACACACACACATGCGTGCACACACAACCCACAAAACCAAAATACACACAAGCACACATTCATGCTCACACACACACACACACAACAACACACACACACACTCACACACACACACACACACACACACACACACACACACACGCACCACAAAACACAGCACAAACCTCTTAAATCAATTTTCCCTCACGTGCACACAACGATAGACAACTGATCAAATATTTAGGGCGCAGCAGGAAAAGGATGGGTTTTAAGAGAGGTTTTGAATGAGGAGACTGAGTTGGACTGTCGGAGAGGAGAAGGCAGAGAATTCCAAAGAGATGGTGCTTGACAAGAAAAAGAACGTTGGCCAGCAGATTTGAGACGGATGGAGGGAATGGAAAGGAGACGAGAATCAGAAGACGAACGTAGTTGGCGAGCTGGGACATAGAGATGAAGAAGATCAGAGAGATACAGGGGAGCTTGATCATTCAGTGACTTGAAGGCAAGGAGGAGAATTTTGTAGTCAATACGTGATTGAACTGGGAGCCAATGTAGGGAACGAAGAACCGGAGTGATGTGATCGTACCTAGGGGAGCGAGAAATGAGACGAGCAGCATTATTCTGGACCCGTTGGAGCTTAGAGATGAGAATTGATGGACAGCCAGCAAGAAGTGAGTTACAGTAGTCAAGGCGAGACAGGACAAAAGCACATACTAGAGTCTTCAGGGCATCCTGAGAGAGGAAACGGCGGATGGAACTAATTCTTCGAAGTTCTAGATAGCAAGACTTGCAAACATTGGAAACATGCTGTTTGAAAGAAAGGGTTTGGTCCAAAGTAACACCTAGATTGCGGACGGATGCCGATAGCTTGATCTCAGTGTCATCAATGTCTACAGAACCTGGGAGAACCTGAGTTTTAATTGTGTGGTTAGAGGCTACAAGAATCATCTCTGTCTTATCAGCATTCAGTTGCAGTTTGTTGTAAAACATCCATGTTTTAACAGCAGAGATGCACAACTTAGAAGAAGAAATCATTTGATCTAATTGACTCAGGTGGGCAGAAATGTACAGTTGATTGTCATCAGAAAAGCTATGATGTAGAATAGAATGCTGGTTGATGATGGCGGAGAGAGGTTGGGTATAAAGAACAAAAAGGATAGGGCCTGAGACTGAACCTTGGGGCACACCGAACTGAAGACCTTTTGGAAGAGATGGAGAACCATTGACAACAACTTTCTGTGTGCGATCAGAGAGGTAGGAAGAAAACCAGGAAAGAACAGCCCCAGATAGACCAAAGGAGGTGTGAAGTCTAGAAATGAGGATGGAGTGGTCGATAGTGTCAAACGCTGCAGAAAGATCAAGGAGAGAGAGAAGAGAAACCTTGTTTTCATCCAAGGCAGTGAGCAGGTCGTTCGTTATCTTTTAGAGGGCTGTCTCAGTACTGTGACCTGCTCGATAAGCAGACTGGTTTGGATAGTAGAGATTATTTACCTGAAGATGGTCAGACAGCTGTATATATATAAAAAAAAGTCTGATCTATCACATCTCTATGTCTAAACCTGAAGTAAAAACCCGTAATCTTCTTTTATTTCTCCTTTTGTTTATGTATGTTTTGTTTTGTGTGTATGGCTGGAGTGATTTGTGAGCTTTTTTTTTAATAATTCAAAATGGTTGCGATGCGAATGAGTTCAACCCTAGAAGTGTCAGGCATCATCAGTCGCTGAAGGTGCATGCTGGGGAATTAGTTTCCCAGGACCACTTCTTTTGGAGCGGGGATAGGTTGGAACCGGAACGAAGGCTTGTGCACTCTCATCTGCTGTCCGAGTCTAAGCAGAAATACGTTTTGCTAAAAAATGCTGTTTCTGTTTTTTGGAGTTCTCAAAAATGCTGTTTCTGTTTTTTGGAGTTCTCAAAAATGCTGTCTGTTTTTTGGAGTTCTGAAAAATGCTGTTTCTGTTTTTTGGAGTTCTCAAAAATGTTGTTTTTGTTTTGTGAAGCTCTGAAAAATGCTGTTTTTGTTTTGTGGAGTCTGAAAAATGCTGTTTCCGTTTTTGTGGAGTTCTGAAAAATGCTGTTTCTGTTTTGTGGAGTTTTGTGTTTCTGTTTCTCAAAAATGCTGTTTCTGTTTTGTGGAGCTCTGAAAAATGCTGTTTCTGTTTTGTGGAGCTCTGAAAAATGCTGTTTCTGTTTTGTGTAGCTCTGGAAAATGCTGTTTCTGTTCTCAAAAATGCTGTTTCTGTTTTTGTGGAGCTCTGGAAAATGCTGTTTATGTTCTCAAAAATGCTGTTCCTGTTTTTGTGGAGCTCTGAAAAATGCTGTTTCTGTTTTGTGGAGCTCTGAAAAATGCTGTTTCTGTTCTCAAAAATGCTGTTTCTGTTTTGTGGAGCTCTCAAAAATGCTGTTTCTGTTTTATGGAGCTCTGAAAAATGCTGTTTCTGTTATCAAAAATGCTGTTTCTGTTTTGTGGAGCTCTCAAAAATGCTGTTTCATGGAGCTCTCAAAAATGCTGTTTCTGTTCTCAAAATGCTGTTTTTGTTTTGTGGAGCTCTGAAAAATGCTGTTTCTGTTTTATGGAGCTCTGAAAAATGCTGTTTCTGTTTTGTGGAGCTCTCAAGCATGCTGTTTCTGTTTTGTGGAGCTCTCAAAAATGCTGTTTCTGTTCTCAAAAATGCTGTTTCTGTTTTGTGGAGCTCTGAAAAATGCTGTTTCTGTTTTATGGAGCTCTCAAAAATGCTGTTTCTGTTCTGAAAATTGCTGTTTCTGTTCTCAAAAATGCTGTTTCTATTTTATGGAGCTCTGAAAAATGCTGTTTCTGTTTTGTGGAGCTCTGAAAAATGCTGTTTCTGTTCTGAAAAAATGCTGTTTCTGTTTCATGGAGCTCTGAAAAATGCTCTTTCTGTTTTATGGAGCTCTGAAAAATGCTGTTTCTGTTCTGAAAAATGCTGTTTCTGTTTTGTGGAGCTCTGAAAAATGCTGTTTCTGTTTTGTGGAGCTCTGAAAAATGCTGTTTCTGTTTTGTGGAGCTCTGAAAAATGCTGTTTCTGTTTTATTGAGCTCTGAAAAATGCTGTTTCAGTTTTATGGAGCTTTGAAAAATGCTGTTTCTGTTTTATTGAGCTCTGAAAAATGCTGTTTCAGTTTTATCTAGCTTTGAAAAATGCTGTTTCTGTTTTGTGGAGCTCTGAAAAATGCTGTTTGTTTTGTGGAGCTCTGAAAAATGCTGTTTCTGTTTTATGGAGCTCTGAAAAATGCTGTTTCTGTTTTGTGGAGCTCTGAAAAATGCTGTTTCTGTTTTATTGAGCTCTGAAAAATGCTGTTTCTGTTTTGTGGAGCTCTGAAAAATGCTGTTTCTGTTTTGTGGAGCTCTGAAAAATGCTGTTTCTGTTTTGTGGAGCTCTGAAAAATGCTGTTTCTGTTCTCAAAAATGCTGTTTCTGTTTTGTGGAGTTCTGAAAAATGCTGTTTCTGTTCTCAAAAATGCTGTTTCTGTTTTTGTGGAGTTGATAGGGGTAAAGTAATTGGGCACGAGTTCCTAGGTATGAGGATAATGTCAATAGTAAGTTTTGTAATAATGTCATACTTTTGTGCCAAAACTTGGGTTGGCGATGGTGATGATGATGATTATGATGGTAATGATGATGATTATTATGATGGATGATGATGATGGTAATGATGATGATGATGATTATTATGATGATGATGATGATGATTATGATGATGATGGTGATGATGATGACGATGATGATGATGATGATGGTAATGATGATGATGATGGTGGTAGTGGTGATGATGATGATGATGATGATGATGTTTGCAGGAGAATTCATGCAGTTGGGTTCGAAGGAGAAAGAGAATGAGAGGTTCGCCCATTATCTGGACAAAACGTTTAAAAAGACTGCCAGTATGCTTGCTGCCAGCTGTCAATCAGTAAGTGTGTGTCTGTGAATCTGTGTGTTTGTTTGTGTGTGTGTCTGTGTGTCTGTGTGTGTGTGGTTTAAAGCAAATCTTTATTAATTTCAAAACATAATCAAAGAGAAAGACATTAAGAGCAACAACAAGCTCGAAGCTTATGCTGTGCTACCGTGCGTGTGCGTGCGCGTGTCAGACCTGTTTACTCTGCTCTTTTCGAGTAGTATTCTACTCAATTTGGACCTCTACTACTCTTCAAAATTGAAAATAATGCTCTAATTACTCGTTTTCAGTGAACATTGTTTGATCATCAAATTGATGATTTAATGAATAAAACTACACATTTTGCACACAAACTACTCATTTCAGCTATCCAGACTACTCAAGACTTGTGTAGGGGGTAAGCAAGTCTGGTGTGTGTGTGTGCATGTGTGTGTGTGATAGAGAAATAGAAAGAGAGAGAGGAGAGAAAGGGCATGACAGAGGCAGAAAGACAAACAGAGAGAGAAAGGGAGATAGAGATAGAGAGAGAAAATGGGAGAGATGAAAACAGAGAGAGAAAGGGGGACATAGAGAGATAGAGAGAGAAAATGGGAGAGATGAAGACAGAGAGAGAAAGGGAGACATAGAGAGATAGAGAGAGAAAATGGGAGAGATGAAGACAGAGAGAGAAAGGGAGACAAAGAGAGATAGAGAGAGAAAATGGGAGAGATGAAGACAGAGAGAGAAAGGGGGACAAAGAGAGATAGAGAGAGAAAATGGGAGAGATGAAGACACAGAGAGAAAGGGAGACATAGAGAGATAGAGAGAGAAAATGGGAGAGATGAAGACAGAGAGAGAAAGAGAGACAGAGACAGAGAGAGAAAATGGGAGAGATAAAGACAGAGAGAGAAAGAGAGATAGAGAGAGAAAATGGGAGAGATGAAGACAGAGAGAGAAAGGGGGACAAAGAGAGATAGAGAGAGAAAATGGGAGAGATGAAGACAGAGAGAGAAAGGGAGACATAGAGAGATAGAGAGAGAAAATGGGAGAGATGAAGACAGAGAGAGAAAGGGAGACAAAGAGAGATAGAGAGAGAAAATGGGAGAGATGAAGACAGAGAGAGAAAGGGGGACATAGAGAGATAGAGAGAGAAAATGGGAGAGATGAAGACACAGAGAGAAAGGGAGACATAGAGAGATAGAGAGAGAAAATGGGAGAGATGAAGACACAGAGAGAAAGAGAGACATAGAGAGACAGAGAGAGAAAATGGGAGAGATAAAGACAGAGAGAGAAAGAGAGATAGAGAGAGAAAATGGGAGAGATAAAGACAGAGAGAGAAAGGTAGACAAAGAGAGACAGAGAGAGAAAATGGGAGAGATAAAGACAGAGAGAAAGAGAGACAAAGAGAGATAGAGAGAGAAAATGGGAGAGATAAAGACAGAGAGAGAAAGAGAGACAGAGACAGAGAGAGAAAATGGGAGAGATAAAGACAGAGAGAGAAAGGGGGACATAGAGAGATAGAGAGAGAAAATGGGAGAGATAAAGACAGAGACAAAGAGAGACAGAGAGAGAAAATGGGAGAGATAAAGAGAGAGATAGAGAGAGAAAATGGGAGAGATGAAGACAGAGAGAGAAAGGGGGACAAAGAGAGATAGAGAGAGAAAATGGGAGAGATAAAGACAGAGAGAAAGAGAGACAAAGAGAGAAAATGGAGAGAGAGAGAGAAAGACAGAGAGAGACAAAGAGAGACAGAGAGAGAAAATGGGAGAGATAAAGACAGAGAGAGAAAGGGAGACATAGAGAGATAGAGAGAGAAAATGGGAGAGATAAAGACAGAGAGAGAAAGGGGGACATAGAGAGATAGAGAGAGAAAATGGGAGAGATAAAGACAGAGAGAGAAAGAGAGACAAAGAGAGATAGAGAGAGAAAATGGGAGAGATAAAGACATAGAGAGATAGAGAGAGAAAATGGGAGAGATAAAGACAGAGAGAGAAAGAGAGACAAAGAGAGATAGAGAGAGAAAATGGGAGAGATGAAGACAGAGAGAGAAAGGGGGACATAGAGAGACAGAGAGAGAAAATGGGAGAGATAAAGACAGAGAGAGAAAGGGGGACCAAGAGAGATAGAGAGAGAAAATGGGAGAGATAAAGACAGAGAGAGAAAGGGGGACCAAGAGAGATAGAGAGAGAAAATGGGAGAGATAAAGACAGAGAGAGAAAGGGGGACCAAGAGAGATAGAGAGAGAAAATGGGAGAGATAAAGACAGAGAGAGAAAGGGGGACCAAGAGAGATAGAGAGAGAAAATGGGAGAGATGAAGACAGAGAGAGAAAGGGGGACATAGAGAGACAGAGAGAGAAAATGGGAGAGATAAAGACAGAGAGAGAGGGAGACAAAGAGAGATAGAGAGAGAAAATGGGAGAGATAAAGACAGAGAGAGAAAGGGGAGACAAAAGAGAGATAGAGAGAGAAAATGGGAGAGATAAAGACATAGAGAGATAGAGAGAGAAAATGGGAGAGATAAAGACAGAGAGAGAAAGAGGGACATAGAGAGATAGAGAGAGAAAATGGGAGAGATAAAGACAGAGAGAGAAAGAGAGACATAGAGAGATAGAGAGAGAAAATGGGAGAGATAAAGACAGAGAGACAAAGAGAGATAGAGAGAGAAAATGGGAGAGATAAAGACAGAGAGAGAAAGGGAGACAAAGAGAGACAGAGAGAGAAAATGGGAGAGATAAAGACAGAGAGAAAGAGAGACAAAGAGAGATAGAGAGAGAAAATGGGAGAGATAAAGACAGAGAGAGAAAGAGAGACAGAGACAGAGAGAGAGAAAATGGGAGAGATAAAGACAGAGAGAGAAAGGGGGACATAGAGAGATAGAGAGAGAAAATGGGAGAGATAAAGACAGAGACAAAGAGAGACATAGAGAGATAGAGAGAGAAAATGGGAGAGATAAAGACAGAGAGAGAAAGAGAGAGAAAATGGGAGAGATAAAGACAGAGAGAGAAAGAGAGACAAAGAGAGATAGAGAGAGAAAATGGGAGAGATAAAGACATAGAGAGATAGAGAGAGAAAATGGGAGAGATAAAGAAAGAGAGACAAAGAGAGACAAAGAGAGAAAATGGGAGAGATGAAGACAGAGAGAGATAGAGAGACAGAGACAGAGAGAGAAAATGGGAGAGATAAAGACAGAGAGAGAAAGGGGGACAAAGAGAGATAGAGAGAGAAAATGGGAGAGATAAAGGCAGAGAGAGAAAGGGGGACAAAGAGAGAGAGGGAAAGACTCTTTGAGTTTGTTGTTGACATACCCTGGCTAAAAGACTCCAGAAATTATCCCATCGGTCGAAGCACTTGAACACAATGGTACAACAACAAAAAAGGAAAAAATAAAGAGAAAAGGAACAAGGAAAAAAAGGGAAGAAAGGAAAGAAAGAAGAAAAGATAAGGTAAAAAATGAAGGCGGAAGTGGTGGTGGGTTGCATGATGAGTGAGCAAGATAGCGGAGAGCGGATGAATGATTGGGTGTGGTGTGGGAGTTACATATTTGTTTTAATGTAAATTTATGTTTCATATTTTTATTTATTATTTTACACGGTGGAACTGGAAGACAAGTTTCCATGTGCGTTGTACAATGCCAATGGACAATAAACTTATGACTTATGAAATGTGACCCGTTTTTGATTACCCCGCCACATGGGCAGCCACACTCCGTCTTCCGGGGAAGACTCGCTGAGTGATTGCTATGCTGTTGCTGTGAACATTGTTTCATTGTCATTATTATTGCCATTAATATTGTTTTACTTCTTTTTCTTTTTCGATGTGCTAGGTGGCAGTGTTGGGTGGTTGCCACCACGACGTGTGTCACATGGCCTTCCAATATGGCCGCAACCTGGGCATCGCTTTCCAGGTTGGTTGGTTCATTTAGTTCCCCCACCTTCTGGAAGTTCTGCCACTCTCTTTCACTCTGCCTTTCCCCTTTGCTTTCTATCATCTGCTATCTTTCTGACTTGTTGGCCCCTGCCTTTTTTTCCAAAGCAAATCTTCCAAATGATTTTTCTCCTTTGAGCTCCTCCAAAATCGGAATGTGTCGGTTGTACGCAGCATGGAGACCAGTTAAAACTGAAAACCGGACACATACGTACCTTACCCTTTATGGCTATATGGCCTGGGAATGCAGAAGAAGAAAAAGAAGTTTGTTCATTTATTTATTTATTTTGGGGTTTTTTGTTCATTCTTTCACCAGCAGAAATAGCTAAGTTTATTTATGTATTTATTTTTATATTTATTGTTCGTTCTTTCACCAGCAAAAAGAGCTAAGTTTATTCATTTATTTTTTATATTTATTGTTCATTCTTTCACCAGCAGAAATAGCTAAGTTTATTCATGTATTTATTTTTATATTTATTGTTCGTTCTTTCACCAGCAAAAAGAGCTATGTTTATTAGTTTATTTTTTTACATTTATTGTTCATTCTTTCACCAGCAGAAAGAAAAGAAACAAATATTTATAATTTCTTGCTTCTAATTTTTGTTGTTAAGCGCATAGAGCTCCACATTTGGTGGAGGAGTGCGCTCTATAAATGATTCACTATTATTATTATTATTTATTTTTCAGCTGGTGGACGATCTACTGGACTTTGTGTCCAACACACAGCAGCTTGGTAAACCGGCGGCGGCCGATCTGAGGCTGGGTCTGGCCACGGCCCCTGTGTTGTTCGCCGCACAAGAAGTGAGTCCGTGTTGCAGTGGGTGGGTGTCTCATGCCTCCATACGGGGAGCTGGACCACCCCGCCCCCTCCACCAGTCTCTCCCCGTGGGGATACCGGGGGGAGGGGGGTGGTGTCTTTTGTAAAACTAGTTCCCCCACCTTCTGGACGTTCTTTTTTCTTCTGTCCCATCTTCTGGGTCGTACAGTGGCGTTGCTCCCACGCCGCTCATTCCGAATCCCAATTCGCAGCTACACCCCGGCTTGTTCAGGTCGCGGAATCCCGAGACCCGCAGTTCAAGGGGAGCGAATCTATGTTAGGACGTCAGGAGGCAACCAACCGAGGAGACACTGCACTGCTGCTGAGTCACTTCGGTGGAGTTCAGCGGAGCCTGTCCTTCTGGAAGTTCTGTGCTTGTAACTTCCTCTAATCTGCCACTCTCTTTGACTCGGTCTTTTCCCTTTGCTTTCTGTCATCTGCTTTCTTTCTGACTTATTGACCCCATTCTCCAGCCTTTTTAAAAAAAAAAATCTTCCAAATAATTTTTCTCCTTTGAGCTCCTCCTCCGCTGTACGCAGCAGGGAGACCAGTGAAAACTGAAAACCAAACACATACGTACCTTACCCATTATGGCCATATGGCGTGGGAATGCAGAAGAAGAAGTACCATGTTGTTTTTTAATAGATTTTAACATTATATTTTTTTTAACTCCACGGACACGCAATAGATAAGTCACTCTGATTTGAGTTTATGCTAAAGATTTGCATTTACAGTAACGTGTTGCTAATTGTAGTTTTAGCTTCACCCCGCCCCCTATGGGGATAGGGTGGGGGTGGTCCACCGTCCTTGTATTCACGCATTCACTTCCTAATTTGTTGGTGCTATTTCTATCTCATATGGTGTAACTGCCTATTTCCATAATTTACCCGTAGTTTACCGACTACAAAGCACAAACCCCCCAAAAAGGTTTTTTTACACAAAATTCAGATCTTGTTACAGTGGAACGTCCCTTATAAGATGAGGTCCTATAAGGGAGGGGTCTTTTCAGAGATGAGATTTATCCGGCGGATTTCTGCCTTTTTGATGGCCCCAGGGGTCATTTTTGAGATCAGTGTAAATCCGTTGAGAAAATTGGGGGGGGGGGGGGGGGGGTAGGGTTAGGTTTTTTGATGATCGGCAGGATGACTGGACGAACGATCGATGTTTCGTTCTCGATCAGTCTGTTCTCAAATGGACGTTTCCTGTTTCTCGTTGGGCCGACCAAGACTGCTCTCTTTGTTGCCACTCTATGGTTAACCGAGACCATAAAAGCGGAAGTTGATGTTTGAGAAAGAAGGATGCCGTTTGAGAAATTTTTCCAGGAAGCGCCATCTTTTTAAGTTTCACGAGGTCGGTTTCACGAACGAAAATCACAATGTTTCGTCAGCTGAAAGAAAGTGAAAAAGTGTTAGCGAAGAAAACCGACTCTTCAGTGAAATATAAGTGGAGTTGGAAGTGGATGGAGGTCGAAGTTAGCGCTAAAGTGATGATGCCCAGTTCCAAAGGCCCCGTTCATGATGATGGTCCGTGTGGTTTCCTGATGGACATAAGATAAGGTAAGAAATAGACAATTATTTTTATAAGTCAAGGCAACTTATATTTTGATACTTTACTGTCCTGAGTGATGATTTTTTATTGATTAAAAGCAAAAATTCTTCAGCTCTTCTTCGCCCCCGGATCCCCGCCTTATATTTCCGCCTTTTTGATTTTTTTTACTCATCTCTGCTTATAAGGGAGGTAATTTTAATACTTACAAAGAAGGGCAATGTCTCAGAGAAGTAGGTCTTTTGTGGGAGGGAATCTTATAAGGGAGGTTCCACTGTATTACATTTTATTACTATTTTATCAGTCACGTTATAAGGCCCAGGGGTCTCAGTCTAGGGAAAAACATATCGCCTTGTAGTCCGTAAAATACGGTATTTATATTTATATATTCTATCACTACTGGGAAATTTCATTTTCAACTCAACTCAACTTTTATTTTGTCCTCATAAAAACAAGGATAATTTTCCTGCGGAAAAGGCTTTTTTTTTTTATCTATATTGATAAAAACTTGGGACTTTACTGGTGTTGCGCTGCCTCCGGGCATTGCAGCCAGTATTGTTCCCACCATCTTTGTACTTACGAATGTCCCATATGTGTCTATGACTGAGAGGACGTAAAACACCATTTTTCTTCTTCTGCGGAAAAGGCTGGTTAGGTTATTTTTTGCTTCCTGAACTTTCACCGATGATGATGCATCGATTGTGTGTGTTGTATTATGTTGATTGTACTGAAGTATTGAATGTTTGTCTTTTTTCACAGTTTCCTGAACTGTCACCGATGATGATGCATCGATTGTGTGTGTTGTATTATGTTGATTGTACTGAAGTATTGAATGTTTGTCTTTTTTCACAGTTTCCTGAACTGTCACCGATGATGATGCATCGATTGTGTGTGTTGTATTATGTTGATTGTACTGAAGTATTGAATGTTTGTCTTTTTTCACAGTTTCCTGAACTGTCACCGATGATGATGCATCGATTGTGTGTGTTGTATTATGTTGATTGTACTGAAGTATTGAATGTTTGTCTTTTTTCACAGTTTCCTGAACTGTCACCGATGATGATGCATCGATTGTGTGTGTGTCGTGTTCTGTTGGATTGTACTGAAATATTGAAAGATTGTCTTTGTGTCTGCTACAATATTTCCATCTATACGCCAGCTCGCATTTTACGTTCAGTTTCTGACCCTCTTTCTCTCCAGATCCCTAGGTATAAGCTTCCAACTGTTGGTCGGCGCTCTTTTGCTGTCTCAGGACCGACCTGGAACAAACTTCCTCTTTCCCTCCGTCAGCGACCGACCCTCTCTGCTTTCAAATCTAACCTCAAAACCCACCTGTTCCCCCGTCATTGAGGCTCTCTTGCCCTTAGGTCTGTTTCTGCTGTATACCATTTATATCATACGCGTGTGTTTGCTTTGTATTGCATTTTTGTTTGAATGTGTTATGAATGCTAACGTGTGTGTGCGCTTTGATTTGATTTCTACCAAGATTCAGCGCCGTATAAACACTGTATGTTATTGTGTTCTATTGGATTGTACCGAAATATTGAACGATTGTCTTTTTTCAGTTTCCCGAACTGTCTCCGATGATCATGCGACGATTCTCTCAGGAAGGGGACGTGGAAACCGCCCGACAACTGGTTGCCAAGGTGACTGATTGATTGATTATAAATTGATTGATTATAAATTGATTGGTTGACTGATTGAGTGTGATGATGTGTCACTATTCCAATCAGCTTCCCAAATTCTTCTTTGCTGATCCTTCTTCTTCTTCTTCTTCTTCTTCTGCGTTCCCAGGCCATATGGCCATAATGGGTAAGGTACGTATGTGTCCGGTTTTTAGTTTTCACTGGTCTCCCTGCTGCATGCAGCCGACGCATTCCGATTTCGGAGGAGGAGCTCAAACGAGAAAAATTATTTAGAAGATTTTTTTTGAAAAAAGGCTGGAGAATGGGGCCAATAAGTCAGAAAGATAGTAGATGATAGAAAGCAAAGGGAAAAGGCAGAGTCAAAGAGAGTTGCGGACTAGAGCACAACACTTCAATAAGTTGGGGGAACTATTTTTACGAAAGACCCCCGGTATCCCCACGGGGAGAGACTGATGGAGGGGGCGGGGTCGTCCAGCTCCCCGTATGGAGGCACGAGGCATCCACCCACTGCCCCTTGCTGAAACAAATATTCCTTTCTTAATTGATAGATCTGTGACTGATAGCCCAGTACTTCATAACGGGATAATTATGCACAACTATAACTGCATTTTGTAATACTCACTCATCTTTGTAATACTCATCATCCAAAATTATGCATATCGTCGGTGAAATTCAAAAACCTCGTAACTCAATTTTAATTTTTTTTTTTAAGTTGGATACATAGTCAGCTCTCTAATTTTTCCCGCCACCTTCCACCAAAAGCTCGTATCTCTATGACTTTCTATCTGGGGTAGATGAGGTTGTGAAAATAGAAGAAAAATTCGTAAGTCCCAAATTCAGATCTAGTTAAGGACTTAAACCTCATATCTTTGTTCTTTTCAAATGTAAAAAAAATTTTTTTAAAGTAATTTTATCAAAATGCAGGACTAAACTCACAATGTCTTGAACAACATATTCATCTTAGTTAATCAATTGTGGTAAAGAAGAATTTTAATGTTAATTTTTTTCTCAAAACTACCAAAATTGAAATACAAGGTTTTTGAATTTCACCGACGATATATTTATGCGTGCTGAATGACAGTGTTTCTGCTGTACAGCACCTGGACGAAATTTCTCCTTGGGAGATAAGAAAGTGAATTTGAAGGGGACAGGGAGCCCTTTATCAGACCTGTTTTCCCTACGGAATTGTCCGTAACTATTACGTTTTGAGACCTCTGTTACGCTATTACGGTCAGCAACAACAAAAATCCGCATTTCCGCTGAACGAGTGCAAAAAAAAAGAAGAAGAAGAAATCAAAAGAAGGCATGGCGTTTGAGCCGTACTCGCTACTCGGTCGTCTGCTATCAAAGGTATGACTTCGAGGGACAGTGATGTCCCTTGAATGAATACTTCCAGTTTATTTCTCCATGCCGCCATTTTTCTAGGTACAAAGTAAAAAATTTCGGCCGTTGTCGAAGTTGGGTTTGGATGGGAAGTTGCAGCATGCGCAGATTAGCAATAGCATTTTTTTAATTATAAGGCGCATCCCCCAAAATGTTACACAAAATTCAGATTTTGTTACTACAGACAAACCTCTATAAGTCTATTTTAAGACTTCCAAAATGTCCGGAAAAATCGGTCGTAAATTGGAGGGGTCGTATGACGGAGGTTTTCACTGGCAGCCGTAGAAAGAAAAAGTTCAGCACAGTTCATACTCTCTTCTTCATGCACACATACCATGACATATTAAAACTGGATTTGGGTCTTTCCAACTCCATAGGATTGTGCAATCGATGTATTACAGTTTCACTTTGCCGACTTCTGTTAATCACCTCCACTCTCGTCCAAAGTCAGTGGTTTTCTTTTTCAAAGTCAGTGGTTTTCGTGCTTTTCCTACGCTTTCCGCCATCTTTTCTACAACGAGGGAAGCGACTCCGCTTTCAGGCCCTTGACAGTGGTTGTTTCCCTTTGCTCGAAGTCTATGCAGACGACAACAACGGTCGTAAAAACCAACAAAATGGCGGTCGTAAGTCGCGTTTTAGAGGAAGTCGTTTAAGAGAGGTCGTTTACATAGTAAAATGCATCTGTGCCAACAAATCCGGTCTCAAATGAGAGGTGGTCGCTTAACAGAGGGTCGTAAAATAGGGGTTTGTCTGTATATTTTCTTACTGTATTAGTGTTCGTATTATAAGGCACAGTGATCTCATTCTGGTAGACCTCCGCGAATCGCCGAAAATCCGCGAAAGTGAAAATTTGACAACAAAAAGCCGGGGTAAAAATTCGCTCGGGTGCCTGAAAATGACGTGCGTTAAAACCTATGCAATCGCTTCGCGGAAACGGATGTGAATGACTGAACGAGCAACTTCCCGCCGAAGTTAGCAGTCGTGTGCGGCCTAGCTCACGCCACACGTTTCCAGATTTGTGATCCTAGTGCTTTTTTTCCTTCTTCTTCTTCATTTTGACGCCCAACTTCATCATTTTAGTTTGAGTCGACATCTTTCAAATGAAATGCAGAATCGGTTGGATAGTCTTCCGCGAAACTCACTTTTCCCCCACCACCATGCCTGAGTATGGAACAAAACCATGCTAATCTTCCTGGGAACTATTTTCTACAGTCTTTTTCTCCCCTCCCTAACATTTGACTGTCATGATGGAATCATGGGTGACAGCAGTTCAGGCGTGCTCCTGAGTGTAGAGTGGCACAGTGGTAGCGCGTTCGCTTCGTGTCAAGTAAACCCGAGTTCGAACCTGGGTACAGGGGATTTTTCCTCTCACTTTGCATTAGGCCTTGCGGTCTGAACGTGGAGTCTTTCGGATGAGACGATAAACCGAGGTCCCGTGTGCTCATGCACTTAGCACACATTAAACCCAGTGGCAACAAAAAAGTTGTCATTTGGTCAAAATTTACCCCCCTCCCTTCCTTCCTCATCAGTCACACAAAAATCGCATGCCTAAAAAAAATTTTTTTTTAAATTGGGTGGCGGCCTCTGGCTGCGACGCGCTCTCCACGTGGGAGCAACCCGAATTTCACAGAGACGCCTCTGTGACTATTATGTACCTAACCAAACCTCTGAATTCATTGAATTGGCTGAAGAGCGCCATGCCTGACCTTGCCACATATGTGTTTTGTCACAGAGCGACGGGATGGAGCAGACCAAGCTACTGGCCGCCAAGCATACCCAGGAGGCCGTGCGGCTGCTGCGACACTTGACCTCGTCAAATATGCGAGACGCCCTCGTGAACTTGACACAGACGCTGCTGACGCGAAAGAAATAAATGCCGTCTCCTTTCCTTTACATCGATAGCCATTATATTTTTTGGTTGATTAGAAATATGCGTGAGTGATTTTGTTATTTGTTTACCTGAAATACATACATTGATTATTAACAGTTTTGTGTTATTTCATTATGTACAATGGGTTTTTTGTAAGTTTGAGGTTTAAAGACCTGGGACGGTATTCATGTCGAGATAGCATGAGACTTAGCATGATGCTAACTTAGAAGCTCTTCCAAAAGTCCTATTAAATCCTATAGGACATTGGAAGAGCTTCTAAGTTAGCATCATGCTAAGTCTCATGCTATCTCGACATGAATACCGTCCCTGGTACACAGTACATCCGGATTTTCCGTGTGGAAATAATAAGTAAAAGAAAGAAGGAAACAAATATACGGATTAGGGGAAATACGGACACGTGCGCTTATTTTTTCTTTCTTTCTTTCACTTATTGATTATTTCTGTGCGGAAAATCTGGATGTACTGTGTACCAGGCCTAACTATCAGAAGGTACTATAATTCTTTTCAAGAGAAAGCCAGTCCAACTTCCATTATTTGGTATATTCTAGTCACAGACTTATCTCTGTGAAATTCGGGCTGCTCTCCACCGGAGAGAATGTCGCCGCAAGTGCAGCACCTACCCAATTTTTTTTTTTTAAATGTTGGGGGGGGGGGGGGGGGGGGGGGCACGCTTGGAAAATTTAGCTATCAATTTGGCCATACCAGGCAGCTGGATTTCTCCCTGTTCTTAACGACTTTCAACTGCCGTGGGATTTTTACATGCGTAAAGCGCACGGGTCAGACTAGCTTTAAGTCCCCCATCCGAAGGACTGGACGTTCACGCTGCACCGGAACTTGGAAACGATTCAGCAGCAGTGCAGTGTCTCAGCTGGTGGTTGCCTCCTGTCAGCCTGAGATTGATTAGCTCCCATGGATCTGCAGGGGTCGGGGTCTGTGACGTGACAAGCCGGGGTGTGGCTGTGAGTTGGGACTGAAGAAGTAGAAGGTCTATAAAAATAGGATGGAACACAGTTAGCAAATGTGACCCAGCACCACGAAAGGGACATTAATAGGTCGCTGGGCTAGTTTCTCACAACAGGCTTGGAAAATCAAAAATCCCATTTTTGGGGTCAGTTTTGAGTTATGGGTTTTTTTGTGTTCTCTAACATTTGACCTTTCATATTTATGAAAGATAATCTTTAATATGGTCTCTAAATGGTCTTATAAGTGTTTTAAAATGAGTAGGTCAATGCCTTTTCTTCACCTTGGCTAGACTTTTCTCAAAATGGCCGACGCTCCCCTTCTAACTTAAAACGCTCATAACTCTGGAAATGAAAGATACAAGAATGGTTCTTGTATCATTAGAAAGAGCATTGTCTCAAGTTTTCCAAGGTATAATGTTCTCAGAATGGTCAGTTTGACACTTAACACTTGTAACCCCAATTAAAATGACGACTCTACTCCCTGTAACCACCAAATTAATGTTGGTAAACTAGGCCCAAATTGGGGTACTTTGTTTTAAAAAAATATTAAAAAATAACTTCTTGATGGTTTGACTTCAAATGTTCAGGATTTGTGTATAAATGAAGAATGTTTAACTGCAATGTTTTTTTTGTTATGTGATATTTTAGGTTTTTTTGATATTGCAATTTTAACTCCAAAATACATAACGAAGTGGGTGTACGGGGGCGGTTTTAGACGGCTTGGTAGGAGAAAGTAATGGATGTCATGGGCGGAATCAGGCTATAAGGGGCTTAAAAAGTTAATGTCCCTTTCATGGTGCGGGGTCACAATTGACAAGCAACAGAAATTCAACTGTGATAATTTTTATCAAAAAATGTCTGACAGTAAACATTTTAAAAAACCCAAAAGTTCCTACCTCCATACAATTTTTATTGACAACTCCCTGATTTCAAAATCAAGATACATAATAAAATGTACACATAAAAATCACTGAACTAAAAAAAAATTAGTACAAAAACTTCCATCATTAATTTTTAGCCTTGGAAAAACCCCCTGAAATTTGAAATATTTTGTTTACAGTGTACACATAAAAATCACTGAACTGGAAAATAGTACCAAAACTTCCATCATGAATTTTTAGCATCGGAAAAAAACAACCTGATATTCGGCATATTTTGTTTTACAAAACAACAAAAATCGATTTGAAGAGAAAAGACATGTTCTAGCATCAAATTTGAATATTAAAGATAAAAAATGTATTAAACATGTTGAAAGTTTCTGTCACGTTTCTGATTAGGGTACTAAATTGACCTTTCTGTTTGTGTTTTTGTGTGCGTGTTTACACACACTCATCGTATGAAATCTGTAAGAGTGAATAATGCATATAAATATACATTTAAAATTTTTCTTTTTTAGAGCCTCCTCCTGTGTTCCCGGGCCATAAGGCCACAGTGGGTACGTATGTGTCCGTTTTCCAGTTTTCACTGGTCTCCTCGCTGCATTCAGCCGACACATTCCGATTAAGGAGGAGCTCAAAGGAGAAAACTATATGGAAGATTTTTTGGGAAAAAAAGGCAGGAGAATGGGCCAAAAAGATAGTAGATGACACAAATCAAGGGAAAAGGCGGAGTCAAAGAGAGAGACAGATTATAGGAAGTTACAAGCACAGAACTTCCAGAAGGTGAGGGAACTTTATTTTTAGAACCAATTCCCCGGAAAAGTCAAAAACTCTTATTTTTTGCATTTCCTTTAGAACCAATTCCCCGGAAAAGTCAAAAACTTATTTTTTGCATTTCCTTTAGAACCAATTCCCCGGAAAAGTCAAACTCTTATTTTTTGCATTTCCTTTAGAACCAATTCCCCGGAAAAGTCAAACTCTTATTTTTTGCATTTCCTTTAGAACCAATTCCCCGGAAAAGTCAAACTCTTATTTTTTGCATTTCCTTTAGAACCAATTCCCCGGAAAAGTCAAACTCTTATTTTTATAACATTTTCCTTCAGAACCAATTCCCCGGAAAAGTCAAAAACTTATTTTTTACAACACTTCCTTCAGAATGATGTACTTTGAATATAGAATTTGAATAATTGTAAAATCAAAAGTAGCAAAGAAACTTACAGAACCCCCACATCACGGGTCACATTCCCTCTGATGCTAGGAAGATTCATGAAGATTTCTTACTAGCTACAAGAGGGAAAACAAGTGAAAACCGTGATTTTGACACGTGACGTGGTGGGTCTTTAAATTCAGTTTTCATATTTCTCAAGTCGGTGTTCCAGTCACAATGACCACACACACACACATGCACGCCCACATGAATATTTAGAGGCATGCATTTGCACATACACACACACGCACACACACACACAACCACAGTGTCACACACACACACATGGACGCTCCTGCTTCCAGGATGTCCTGAAGTTCAGGATTTTTTTTTATTGCCTGGAGCCGGCGTCGCCGGATTATGAGAATTTGAGAAGATGCATTTTGCTGGTTACAGAGGTCATGAAGTTTAACCAGAAGTGAAAGTGCAACAAGAGCCTGTCAATTACATTGGAAACTGTTGTTTCCCTTCAGCTTCCAGGGGGCATTGCCCCCCGGAACCCCCAGGAGGGGCGCTGTCCCTGAACTCCGCCGGGGCCTGGGTGGCCCCTGGACCCCTGACTTGCAGGATTTTTGAAATTTCCCAGAAGCACCCGATGCTTGGCACATGATGTTTTGCTTAAATACACCAAATATTCCAACAACTCGAGAAAAATGTTATTCATAAAATGCCCCCCTGCCCTCCTCACACACACACACTCAGAAAAATCAATTTACATTTCACTTTGAAATCACCGACACCAAATAATCCAATTCAGGAAAAACACAATTCATAAAATGCCCGTCCCCCTCTCTCTCTCTCTCACACACACACACATGCACACACATACCAAGTCACTCCCACAATTCGTGAAATGCCCGTCCCCCTCACACACACAAACAAACACACACACATACCAAGTCAATACCACAATAACATTTTCACTTTCAAATCACAGACACCAAAATAATCCAACAATTCAGGAAAAACACTGTTCATGAAATGCCCCTCCCACCCCCTCACACACCTGTCACTCCCACAATAACATTTCCACTTTGAAATCACCGACACCAAAATAATCCAACAATTCAAGAAAAACGCTATTCATGAAATGCCCCCACCCACACACACACGCACAAACGTAAAACTAAAGAACGAACACGCACAAACACACACACACATACCAAGTCACTCGCACAATAACATTTTCACTTTGAAATCACTGACACCAAATAATCCAACAGTTCCGGAAAAACGCTGTTCATGAAATGGCCTCTGTCGTCAAACTTGATCAATTTGGTTTCCAGTCCCTCCGCCACTTGTTTCTGCTCCTTCCAAGGAATAAACGGGTCGTCCGTTGACCCAAATTGGGCCGCAAATTCCACGTTCGATTTCATGTCGGCCCATTTCCACGGCCGGTCGTAATACCCGCTCACTCGCTCGCTTTCTTCGCCCAGATCCGTCACGCAGGCTGAGACTAGCACGATTCCTTTTACCTGTTAAAGAATCAACAACAAAATCTAATGTTTGGGTAATATCATAACCATCAGCATCATCATCGACATCAATGATAATTTCATGTCACCAACACCATCATCATTATAACATTATCATCACCAGAATCATAATCATCATCATCACCACTATCATCATCATCATCACGAACATCATCACCATATTATTACTACCATGATCATCATCATCATCAGTATCACCACCACCATTATCATTATCATCTTCACCATCATCATATGGGTTTCAGCACATCTCACAAACAAACGCACACACACACACACACAGTGACTCACACACACACAGATAAACACACCCTAACAAAAACAGTTCTACTCCTCCACTACAAGTTTTCTAGGAATACTACTCAGGGCTCCCAGGGACCCCCATTTAGGGGTCTGAACCACTAAAAGTCTACAGGACCCTCTAAAATAATGTGCAGGGATGCACTAGAAAAAATATATTGTAGCATTCGCAATGCCACTGGGACCCTCTATCCCGCCTCTAGGACCCTCTACACTGTAAGTGAAGGTGTCCTTGCGGGACGATTGGGAGCCCTGACTACTATCTAGTAGACTCGAGGAGCAAGGGGTAAGACACCCTGCGGGGTAAGAAGCCCCTGGTACCTTATGAGTTTCTGCGTATCTCATGGCGGCCTCCGCCCCAGAGCTGTGCCCCACGATGACGGTGTGCTGGTCACATGACAGATCCTTCTCCATGAAAGGAAGCCAGTAGGTCTCCCGAGCCTTGACCGGGTCAGGGAAGTTTTGCAGCAAACATGTTATGCCTGAAAAGGAGAGAAGCGTAGGTTTGATGGGGAAACTATATGAAATATTCACACACACAAAATATTTAAACAAAGTCAAATTTTGAAACCCCCAAAAGAAAGATGTAATGCAAAAAAAACATTATAACATAAGAGTACAAATCTTTCTTTTTGGGTTTTAACCCTTGCACTACCAATGTCGCTGATTTAACACCCATGTCACTAAAAGGCATCAAATCAGGGTCTGGTATCCAAAGACCGTATTCTCTTAATTTGGGAAGTAAGGATAGGCCTTACTTTAAATACGTCACAGAAGAATCCCCAATATTATAGACAATTTTTTCTCTCTACCCAGTTAAGTTTAATGTATATTTTTTGTTAAAAAATGGCTGGCGGCGAAAGGGTTAAATTCAAAATTTTTTGGTGTGAATATTGATACCCCAACACTTATCTAAGTTTCTTTTTATTATATCTAATACCACTGAAAAAAATCTCTCTCTCTCTCTCTCTCTCTCTCTAACACACACCAGTCTTCTCCCTCACTCACTGTCTCTCAATCCTTAGAACTCTCTCAGTCTCAAGCCGTCCATTCTAGTTGCATTCTGGGTAATTACCCCTCGAATGTTGGTAACATCACCGGCTCCATTTCCCACAGAGAGAGAGAGAGACAGAGAGAGAGAGACAGATACATACAGAAAGAGAGAGAGAGAGAGAGAGAGACAGGTAAATCATTATCTCCTTACCTTTCTCGGTCAGTTTGTGGATTCAGATTGTGATGTAGCCATCCATACCAAAATTCAAATCAACTTTATTTTAAAAAAACCTGGGGGCACAAGAAAATGAATACACGTACCATTCACACCTGCGGCATCAAACATTGCAAACAATAGCCCCAAAGACCCCATAACAGTACACATCAACATAGTATTACATAGGCTCCAAACAAACAACAACAACAACAACAAAAACACTTTTTTTTTAACAGTACTCATAACAGAGTAACATTAAATTGGTGATATCCCCGACTCCATTTTCCAGAAAGAGAGAAAGAAAGTGTGTGTATGTATGTGAGAGAGAGAGAGAAAATGTGTGTGTGTGTGTGTGTGTGTGTGTGTGTGAGAGAGTGTGTGTGTCACTGTGAGATAGAGAGAGAGGTACAGAGAGTCAGACTAAGAGAGAGACAGACAGGAAGAAACACAAACAGAAAGACAAAGAATCAGATAAGTACTAACAGGTCTGTATGTTGGTTGGGTACGTGTGTCCCCCCCCCCCCCCCACCCCCCCCCTTGAAATTGTAGAGATTGTAAAGAAATCACAGTCATGCTTTGTGTCATTGTTTGCGTCATTTTGAGGGGTACACAACCCCCTTTAGTACTCTAGAGAAACCAGTGTTTCCTTCACCTTTTTTTAGTCAGTTTGCGGTGTAGCCATCCATACCAGTTGCATTTGATGACTGACACCATTGCCACAGAGAGAGAAAGATACAGAGACTGAGACAGAGAGAGAAAGAGAGAGAGAGAAATTATTATCTGCTCACCTTTTTTTAGTCAGTTTGTGGTGTATCAATCAATACCAGTTGCATTTGATGACTGACACCATTGCCACAGAGAGAGAATGAGACTGAGACAGAGAGAGAGAGAGAGAGAGAGGAAGAGAGAGAGAGAGAGAGAGAGCAATTATTATCCGCTCACCTTTTTCAGTCAGTTTGCGGTGTAGCCATCCATACCAGTTGCATTTGATGACTGACACCATTGCCACAGAGAGAGAAAGATACAGAGACTGAGACAGAGAGAGAGAGAGGAAGAGAGAGAGAGAGAGCAATTATTATCCGCTCACCTTTTTCAGTCAGTTTGCGATGTAGCCATCCATACCAGTTGCATTTGGTGACGTCCCCGGCTCCATTGCCCGGCACCATCACCACCTTCACCCCCCTGCTCTCCCCCATGGTGTTCTCTTACTGTTCTCTGGTCAGTGCTGTGACACTGACACTGACACTGTGACACACAAAAACAAAATGGACAGCCATATGAAAGGACTCCTAGAACTAGAAGTAGCAGACTAGCAAACACGCAGGCAGGCGTGCATGCCCAAACAAGCATGCACAAACACACATACTAGGATGTGCATTCATGTACACACACTCACACACGGTGTGATACACACACACACCTCAATTTAAGTATCCTCCTTCAACATTTTGAAGGTTATGATACTACAGTGGAACCTCCCTTATAAGACCTCCCGTTTTAACTAGGACTCCCTCCCACATAAGACCTACTTCTCAAAGACCTTGCCCTTCTTTGTAAGTATTAGAATGACCTCCCTTATAAGACCCCTCCCGTATAAGACCTCATTTTGGATCTTATAACGGAGGTTCCACTGTATAACAAGGGGCTTCCATGTAAATATACAATCCAAATGAATGGCTGCCCAGATGGTCAGCTACAAGGGGACAAGGAAGGAAAGGGGGGGTGGCGAGTGATTGGGGAGGGGGGGTGGAAACAGGGAAGGATGGGGAGGGTTTGGGACAGGGGGAGACCTGGGTTTGATCCGGGCTTCAAATTCCTCCACCGAGGCTGATGTTGTTGCCTCAGGTGGAAGACAGTTCCATTCTGCCACAGCCCTCGGAAAGAACAAAAACTTCCAGTAGTTTGTCTTGCATGATGGTAGCAGGTAGGCTGCAGCATGCACACACACACACACATGGATGTATGTGCGCACACACAGACACACACACATGGATGTGTCCAAGCACACACATGCACATACACAAAAGATGCGCCACACACAGAGCGACACACACATCACACTTCACATGCTGGGAGAGCAACATCGGGAGGAAAACACATTTATGCACTCAAGAAAGTATGTATTTATTATTGAATTTTTGAGTCACAACCATAGATATGGCCTGATGAAAAGTCAGCAATTCACTTGAAAATTTGCCTCAAATGATATGATGGGCGTTTGTGTTTTTTGCTTAGTCTTGTATTTATTATTTAACCCTTTCGCCGCCAAAGTCTCATTTTAGCACCACAGTGATTTAACACCTATGTCACTAAAAGGCATCAAATTGGGATCTATTATCCAAAGAGCCTATTGTCTTAGTTTTGGGAAGCAAGGGTAGACCTTATTTTATAATTATGTCACAGAAGAATCCCCAATACTGCAGACGGATTTTGTTCTCTACCCAGGTAAATTTAATGGACATTTTTGGCTGAAATATGGCTGGCGGTGAAAGAGTTAAGACATAAATTTATGCACACTCGAGAATTACTGTATTATATGGACTACAAGTGTAACTAAGGCGCACCCCCGCAACCCCCAATTTTAACAGTGTGCGTCAGTGGTGCAGAACCAACAATAATCCATCAAGCGCCCCTACCCCCTCTGTCCCTTCAATATTAGTTAAGCAGGCATTGTCGCGTGCAAATCTGTCGCTCATGCAAATCTGTCGCTCGTGCAAATCTGTCGCTCGTGTAAATCTGTCGCTCGTGCAAATCTGTCGCTCGTGCAAATCTGTCGCTCGTGCAAATCTGTAGCTCGCTACTATGAGAGTCTGTATTTGCGACAACCACAAATTTCACTGTTTCTGTACTTGAACTGTTTTCTAACCCTAACCCTATCCCTAACCCTAGAAAAAGGTGAAATTTGTGGTTCATGCTCAATGTCGCAAAATGCCGCAAATACAGACTGTCATAGGTAGCGAGCTGCAGATTTGCACGAGCGACAGATTTGCACGCCACAGGCATGTCCTCAGTAAAGAACAGACCGGCCTCCCATTTTTCAGTCTTTGGTTTTTTTCCAAAGGAGCCAGAATGGTCAACATACTGACCGTGGACCCTGAACAGAAGAAGAACACAAATTTCAGTGCCTTCCGCAACAGCTCCTCATCCCCCAGTGTCGGACGCAGTATCGTCAAAGCTCCTTTTTCCACGAACAATCAAGGAGTTGAACGACCTGCCAACACCCGCAGTGGAGGCCAGAACTCCAGAGAGCTTCACAGCCGGAGTCTGGAAGTTCCTCAAAGGACACCCGCCTGCTGCACCTGCTGCGGCTGGTGGCCCCACTCAGGGGTCATCAGTCTAACAACCAAGCAAAAGCCACACCTCCCTTTCCCCCCCCCCCCCCCCCCCCCCCCCCCCCCCCCCCCCCTGCAGATTCCCATCAAGCTAGGCGTTTTCCTTTTGTCCGTCCTCTCTCCTCTTTCTTTAATCTTCGGCCTCCTGGCCCTTTCTTCCGGCATATGTGGATGAACCTCCCCGGTTCCGTGGCATAATAATCAGTGTGTTGATTGTGGCCACGTATTGCGAAGAAGAAGCAGAACGGACAAAAAGTTCTAGGGCTTAACCACGTGTGCTTACTGCCACGTGGTCGGTTAAAACGCCATCATACCAGTCTACGCACCAGAATCATAAACTAAAGCCACGCCCATAAACTTTATCATCAAAACTAATCGACATTCTGAGCAAATCTCGCCTAGTCTCTTTTGTATACAAATGCGCTATAATATCACAATTAGTACGCGCGACAAGTTATTCTGTTAATATGCAATATGTAACAATATTTTGCTTACCGATGGCGATGCCCCAAACGTGCTCGTGGCTTCTTGAAGAAAGAGAGAGACAGGTGGCGACTTTATGCAGAAACGTTGGGGTATACAGAAAGTGTCACGTCATAATGGTATTTTGGCGATGTGCTCACGGCGTCGCTAACAACCCGTAGTACTAAAAACCTCAGGAACCTGTAGGCCTTCATGCACAAAACAGGCTTTCTATAATATAGGAGGAGAAACAGACAAACCTCTCTCTCTCTCTCTCTCTCTCTCTCTCTCTCTCTCTCTCTCTCTCTCACGTAAACACAAACATAATGTGTCACGTGAGATGGCGTGATTTGGGAAATGGCGATTCGGCCCCTGTGTGTGCATAAAGTAGGCCTATAAGGCGTGTGTTTCTTGTGTGCATGCAGGCGTACATGCATGCATGTTTGTTTATGTGTGTGCGTGCGTGCGAGCGTGTACAAACGCGCAAAGTTCGCGAGTGTGTATCATTGTCACGTGACGTGTGTGTGTGTGTGCCCGCGGCTCGGCCGCGTGCGTGTGTGTGTCAGTGCCGGTGTGAGTGTAAGTGCGCGCGTGCGTGCGCGCGCGCCGGTGTGTATGCGTATACTAATATGCGCGCGCGCGCGCGTGTGTGTATGTGTGTGCTGTGTGTGTGTGAGTGCGTGCACGCGCGCGTTCAGTTTGTGTGTGTGATGTTCCAAGTGTGTGTGTGTTTGTGTATATGCATTGTGTGTGCTTGTGTGAGCACGCATGCGTGTGCAAGTGTGTTTGTGTGTGTGTGCGCACGCGAGAGTCTGTTTGCGTGTGTGTGCCGGTGTTCGTGTAGGCCTAAGCTTACACAAGTATGTGTGTTATTGCGCGCGTGCGCATGTGTGTGCGTGTTTGTGAATTTGATCGAAAGACAAATAAAAAGAAATACATTCCGTTGCAGAATTGAAGAGATTACCCTGACACGTGACAAACGTACGTTTTACCGAAATTTGATTTGAGTAAATGAGTCAGTAACCGGACATAAATTACTGGCTCATGCCTTTTAGCGATGTTTTCGCCGTTTTCGTTGTTTAACACTTTCAACGCCATCCATATTTCAGCCCAACATTTCCATTAAATTTACCTGGGTAGAGAACAAAATCCATCTGCAGTATTGGGGATTCTTCTGTGACATATATAAAATGTCTATTCTTACTTCCCAAAACTAAGACAATAGGGTCTTTGGATAATAGACCTCAATTTGATGCCTTTTAGTGACATAGGTGTTAAATCACTGTGGTGCTAAAATGCGACTTTGGCGGGTTCAGAGAGAGAGAGAGAGAATAGAGATTTAACGCCTTCTGGGCCAAAGGGCCATTTGGGGCACTTGAAATTATAACGATCCTGGCACTAGCGGGTTAATGTTCATATTATTTTGTAAAATGTATTTGCTCACTTCCTCTGTCCCATATGGACCAACCCGAACGTGGCCTGAAAGGATTGATGAAATAAATTATTGTTATTGTTAATATTGCCGTGTCCGCTTTCAATGTAGGCCTAATTAAAATCTGTTCATTCTCCGAAGTCGGAGTGTGGTTGCCACGTGGCGGGGTAATCAAAAAACGGTCACACACACGTAATGTTCTCATCCCTAGCTGGTGCATTTTGAACCATAGTGTTCAAGTACTTCAGTTGTTGGGATGATCCCTGGAGTTTTTAAGCCAGTGTGCGACAACAATAACAAAATCTGTTCATAGTGATATCATCGAATTTGGCGTTTAGTTAATTAATTTTAAAAAATCTTCTTATATGAATATTGAAGATTTGGGCCTTTCCTAAAATAAAAAAAAAGTTGGTAATAATATTGTTACTTGCCTTGGCATGAGGCTGTGTCAGACCAGTTGACATAAGCTTGAACGCCAAGGCTACATCAAAATGTTGTTATGCTCTGAATGGTTGTGCGGGGATTGTCTTAAGCCATGACAAGCTCCCAGCATAACATCATCGGTCTAAAATCCCCCGAAGACGGAGTGTGGCTGCCCACATGGCGGGGTAATCAAAAACGGTCACACACGTAATGTTCTCATCCCTAGCTGGTGCATTTGTACTTAATTGTTCAAGCGCTCTGGCTGTTGAGATGATCCCTGGAGTCGTTAAGCCAGGGAACAACAACATAATAATTATTGTTACGATGGCATTTTTGTTAGAGACACAAAGACACCGTTTTTGCCTTTCTTACCAAACATTAAGCTGTATTTTATGAACATTTTCTCCTAATTATCTTTTTGGAATAATAACTCGCAGTCATGATAAAGGCCATTATGTAATAGGACCCCCCCTATAAGACGGGGAAACGCAATGAACCACGACTTTGTTCAACGATGCTAACATCAGCATCATGCAACAGTTCCAGACTCGGATCCCCGTCCGAGATGTTCCCGCAACCGACAGCGTTATCCGCGATTCCAGGGTGCGCAATGTGTTCCGTGTCATCGAAAGACGACGTATGCCACGTCACGAACTCTACTTTCATCATTCAACGGCCCCCATCATCATCATCATCCAACGAGAAGACTACCCAGCCTTCATGCAGAACGTCCATAAGGACCTACGGTCAATTGGACGCAAATCTCACCATCATAAAAAAAAAAAGAACCACGACTGTGACCAAAATAATGCCGCAGTGTACTGCAGTACATAGACAGGGGTGCTATTGGATAATGGCCATTATCCTGACTGCAGTGAATTATTGAAGAAAGATAATTAGGCCAAAATGTTCATAAAATAGGGGAAGACGGGGTAAAAAGCGCATGGGCGGGTAAGAAGCCCACCCCAATTTTCTCATGAATTAAAGAAAATTTCAGTCAAATTTGCCCATGAGACGAATGCTAGACATTAACGCTCGTCTCATGGGCAAAATGAGACTGAAATTTGCTTCATTTCATGAGATAATTGGGGTGGGCTTCTTACCCGCCCATGCGCTTTTTACCCCGTCTTCCCCTACAGCTTAATGTTTGGTATAAAAAAAAGGCAAAAACGGACAAATGGAATTCACCGAGAATGTTCACTAGATCCGCAAGTTAGTTGGTGTTGTTCTCTACTATGTGGTTATATAAAGGACATTGGAACAAGAAATGAACTTCATGTTCCTGTACATTTTTGCACACTGGACAAGCAGCATTCTCTGGCGTTAGTCAGAAACGATGTCTATGTACGTTTGTTTGGGACACGCCCATTCTAAACTGTGCCAGAATATTTCTAAAAGATTATACATACAATACACTAATATATTTTTCTCGTTGGAACAAGGTTTTAAATTTTCCATATTGGGATAATCCTTTGGCCCCTGTGTGTGTGTGTGTGTGTGAGAGAGAGAGAGAGAGAGAGAGAGAGAGAGAGAGAGAGAGAGAGAGAGAGAGAGAGAGAGAGAGAGAGAGAGAGAGAGAGAGAGAGAGAGAGAGAGATGCAGGCAGACAGACAGACAGATAGATAGACGGGTAGGCAGACAGACACTCAGAAGAGGAGGAGCAGGATGAAAAGAAATGGAAAAAGAAGGAGAAAAGAGCAATCACAATACAGTACTTTGTGTTATACACATATGATATATATGCTAACACAAAAACACGCTCGTACGACAGCAGAATAACAGTGCTGGTCTGAGAGTCAAGGGAGACTATCGCTGTAACTTAAAAACAAAATAAGATCCTATGGATTCTGTGCCCTTAACAGCTCTCTCTGTTTCCACTGTTCAGTCTTTCTCTCTCTCTCTCCCAGGTTTCTTCTCTCTCACACACACACGCATAATGCAAACACACACACTTGCACACACACTGCGCGCACACACACAATGCACTCACACACACACACACGTATGTGTGTGCTATGGTCCCTTGCGACTGTCTCGACTGTGTTCGTCATGGTAAATGTAAGTGAAAGAGAAAACCGCTATCACAAATCACAAACTGATGGAAAGACGTTGCTTTGCATCCGTCCCTTTATTTGAATCTCTCTCTCTCTCTCTCTCTCTCTCTCTCTCTCTTATGCACCCTCCATGTCATTATAAAAGACATGACTCGACTTTAAAAGTTGTCAATATTTCTCACATACAAGCACGCACGCGCATACACACTCACACCCACCCCCACACATACACACTTGCACACTCACGCGTACGTGTGTGTTGTCCTTGCGACCGTTTCGAGTCTCGACTGTTTTGGGCGACAAGGTAAATGTCAATAAAGGGAGAAAACCGCTACTAGAAACTAATGTAAAAATGTTATGTCCCTTTGCTTGAATACACCCCCTTCTCCACTTTTTTGGGGGATATCCTACCTCTCAATAGTAATATCAAGTGCGTCTGTGCGCGTGCGTGTTTGGAAATTGTTACGCATTTGTGTGTGTGTAGGAATGTCTGTTTACTTCTGTATATTGTATTGTGCGGATTGTATTATATGTAAATGCATGTATGTGTGTGCGCGTGTGGAAGTTGTTACGTATTTGTGTGTAAAAATGTCCGTTTACTTCTTTATGTTGTAGTGTGCGGATTGTATTATATGTGAATGCATGTATGTGTGTGCGCTTGTGTGTGTGCTTGTGAGTTTCATTCAATCAAGGAAGTAAGACATATCAATGTATGTAAGCTATGTGTGTGTTCATGTATGTTTAAATGTGCATGTTTGCGCAAGCACACGAAGCTTGTTTGTGTGTGTGTGTGTGTGTGTGTGTGTGTGTGTGTGTGTGTGTGTGTGTGTGTGTGTGTGTGTGTATGTTTGTGTGTGTGCGTTTGGGTGGAAGGGAGAGGGGACATATTATATGCGCACGCGTTATAATAATAATAATAAAGAATATTTATATAGCGCGCATTCTAGTTGTACTACTCATGGCGCTTTACAAAAACTAATAATCGCCCCACATAAAGACATATCAAACATACTCAGACGCGCTCGCATACCCACCCTCACCCTCACGCTGTGACATATTCATAGACATAAAAACATGCATCTTCGCATAACACACAAACGGGTCCACACACACACACACGTACGCGCGCGCGCACCGGGTCACACACACACGCGCGTTATGTGTGAATGGATGAATTAATTAATGTTTTGTTTTACGTGTGTTCACTTTACAGTGCGCCGGTGTGTGTGTGTGTATGCGTGCGCGCATGTGGCAGATGACCAGTGTGTCACTGCCACTGACCACTTTGACATACATTCCACATTATTTTTCGCTGTTCAACAGCTTGTTTGTGCGTGACATGAGTGCCATAGGTTGTGTGTATGTAGGCCTAACGAGCCTTTCCCAGATACATCGGAGTAAGGATAATGATATTGATGACTGCAATGACACCACCAAAAATGAAGATGTCGTTTCCATCGTCTCCCAAGGGGCCAGGGCGTATGATAAAAATCCGTTTAACGTCCCTCCACTCAGAACAGGTACACGAGGGTTTTTAGCGATAAAGATAATGGGACGATCCTGGAGGTACTTCAATACTCGGATGTTCAATATAAAATTTACTCTGTGGTGGCAAAGAGTGTGGAAGAGGGCGTATTGCATTTGATTATGGTTGTTTTCAACGGTCGTCATAATTATGTAATATACATGTAGCTAGATAGCGAGCTAAGTCAAAAATACTTTATTATCACGTTAGGTGAAATTACAGTGTGGTCTCTCGTACAAGCACAATACAAGCAAGGAAGCACATTTGCATGCATTAAAAATGGAAACAAAACTAATGTAAGGAAAAATGGATAACAAATCATGCTTCGCAAGAAGTTGGACATAGGATCGATACAAGCGACTATCTAAACGTTAAGAACTGCCCTCTTTCCCACCATTTCTATCCTCGCATTCATTTATTCACCCTCACCCTACCCCCTCCAATTCACCCCAAGCTTTTACATATTTTGGGTCCCTTCCCGTTCCCAACATTTCATGCGCCTCCCTCTTCTCTCTCTCTCACTCACATGCATACACACACAGACACAGACTACTGCACGGGTTTGTAACATGACCAGATATACCTCTAGTCCTAAGCTAATGCATAATTCCTCATTGGTCTTAGCAGAGATCTCGCGCACTATAAGCTTCATGCTTGTTGTTGCTCGTCTATGTTGACAATGTATCGATGTAGGCCTATAATTATGCAACCTGTTGACCTAAATAAACAATCATTTAATTAAACCAAGAGGGCGTAACAATTAAGTACTTATTTTACTTTCTAATGATTAATTATTTGTTTGCCTTTAATGTTCTTGTTATCAATGTAAAGCGCACTGAGCTCATGTGAGAAAGAGCGCTATATAAATTCCCATTATTATTATAGACGCGTAAGTTCCGCAGGCAACGGAAACCACTAAATAAGTGGAGGAAAGAAGGATAACAGTTTACGCATATAGGGGAAAATCGGACACGTGCGCAAACCTTTTGGTAATGAAAATGATGTTTTACGTCCTCTCGGTCATAGACACATATGGTACATTTGTAAATACAAAGATGTTGGGAACAATACTGGCTGCAATGCCCGGAGGCAGTGCAACACCAGTAAAGTCCCGAGTTTTTAGCAATATAGATAGGTGTAGCGGTAACCATGCCTCGGTTAAACCTCATCGGCTATGGTACCGCCACATTAAAATCGTTATTATAAAACCTTTTCCCTTCTTTGTTTCACTTATTTATGGATTGCCAGCGCACGGAATATCCGCTTATGTGTGTACACGACCTTACTCTGTGAATAGTGTCATGTTGACGACTGTGATGCCCGACTTCCACAATACTCGTGGTCTATCCTCTTCCATTGGCACACTCGTGTCAACGAAGCGAGTATAGGTGAAGACGAGGTAAAAAGCCCATGGGCGGGTGAGAAGCCCATGCCAATTACCTCATGAAATAAAGAAAATTTCAGTCAAATTTGCCAATGAGACGAATGCTAAACATTAACACCCGTCTGGGCAAAATGTGACTGAAATTTGCTTCATTTCATGAGATGATTGGCATGGGCTTTTTACCCCGTCTTCCCCTATATATTATCATGAGCGAAGGCTTTGAGTCTAGACGTATTATTGAACATATTACAAAAACTAATAACTTGCATCTAAAAAAAACAACTGCGCAGATAAATTAAAAAAAAGCACAATCCCAATTTTATATTATTTGGTCTTTTAAAAAAAATACAAGTTCTTAGTTTTTGAAATAACATCAATAAGTCAATGGACTATCTAAAGATAGTCCGTTTTGACTCTAATCCATCGCATGCTTCTTTGGTTTTCCGGATGTATGTGCGTCTGTGGTAACTTTAAGTGCACTTGAACTGTAACAACACGTGCACTTGAACTTGAACAGCACAATCATGCTCTCTTACTCGGGAAAAAAATTAACATTGTGATTTATTTGGATTATTTGGAAACTACATATAGGCTTAATAGGACTTTTGGAAGAGCTTCTAAGTTAGCATCATGCTAAGTCTCATGCTATCTCAATGTGAATACAGGCCCTGTTCCACCTTTTCCCATTACAATCTTAGTTTTGCTCTTTTTGTTTGCAAAGGGAAGTAATACGGGCCATTATAGAGTGAGTCCAGTTAGGCAGCTAGAAAACCTCACTTTGCTGTGCATCCCTTTTCAAAAAATACCCCGAGACTTGGGTTCAGGGTTTACGCCGGGTTCACATTAGACGCGCAAGTTCCGTACGGAAAACCCTAAATAAGTGAAGAAAGAAGGATACAAAGTTTACGCACGTAAGGGAAATTCGGATATGTGCTCAAATCTTTTCCCTTCTTGGTTTCACTTATTTATGGATTGCGCACGGGTTTCCGCTTGCGTGTGTGTACACGGCCTAAGGGTTATGTTTACGGTTTGATATATGGGTGTGGGGGGTGGGGGGGGGGGGTGGGGGGGGGGGGGGAGGGATAGCTTTATTTTTTAGGAGGGGAGAGGGGGGGGGGGTCATCATCACGTGGGGGGATAGCGATACGTTGTCATTAGGGAGCACAGCAACACTGGGACACGTTTCGTGTCCCCGTGTTGCTGTGCTCCCTAATAACGTAATCGCTTATCCCCACGTGATGATGACCCCCTCTCCCCTCCCTAAAAAATAAAGCCTATCCCCGCCCCCCCCCCCCCCACCCCAACACTGCTATATCAAACCGTAATACATAACCACCTTAGGCCGTGTACACACACGCAAGTGGAAACCCGTGCGCAATCCCATAAATAAGTGAAACAAAGAAGCCGAAAAGATTTGCGCACGTGTCCGAATTTCCCCTATATGCGTAAACTTTTATCCTTCTTTCTTCACTTATTTAGGGTTTTCCGTACGGAACTTACGCGTCTAATGTGAACCCGGCGTAAACCCTGAACCCAAGTCTCGGGGTATTATTTGAAAAAGGGATGCACAGCAAAGTGAGGTTTTCTAGCTGCCTAACTGGACATCACTCTATAATGGCCCGATATTACTTCCCTTTGCAAACAAAAAGAGCAAAACTAAGATTGTAATGGGAAAAGGTGGAACAGGGCCTGTATTCACATTGAGATAGCATGAGACTTAGCATGATGCTAAACTTAGAAGCTCTTCCAAAAGTCCTATTAAGCCTATATGTAGTTTCCAAATAATCCAAATAAATCACAATGTTAATTTTTTTCCCGAGTAAGAGAGCATGATTGTGCTGTTCAAGTTCAAGTGCACGTGTTGTTACAGTTCAAGTGCACTTAAAGTTACCACAGACGGACGCACATACATCCGGAAAACCAAAGAAGCATGCGATGGATTAGAGTCAAAACGGACTATCTTTAGATAGTCCATTGACTTATTGATGTTATTTCAAAAACTAAGAACTTGTATTTTTTTTAAAAAGACCAAATAATATAAAATTGGGATTATGCTTTTTTTTAATTTATCTGCGCAGTTGTTTTTTTTTAGATGCAAGTTATTAGTTTTTTGTAATATGTTCAATAATACGTCTAGACTCAAAGCCTTCGCTCATGATAATATATAGGGGAAGACGGGGTAAAAAAGCCCATGCCAATCATCTCATGAAATGAAGCAAATTTCAGTCACATTTTGCCCATGAGACGAGTGTTAATGTTTAGCATTCGTCTCATTGGCAAATTTGAACTGAAATTTTCTTTATTTCATGAGGTAATTGGCATGGGCTTCTCACCCGCCCATGGGCTTTTTACCTCGTCTTCACCCTATACTCGCTTCGTTGACACGAGTGTGCCAATGGAAGAGGATAGACCACGAGTATTGTGGAAGTCGGGCATCACAGTCGTCAACATGACACTATTCACAGAGT
Organism: Phymorhynchus buccinoides; assembly: GCA_017654935.2. Lineage (NCBI taxonomy): Eukaryota > Metazoa > Mollusca > Gastropoda > Neogastropoda > Raphitomidae > Phymorhynchus > Phymorhynchus buccinoides. Next base: position 30,001,326 of record CM065712.1, read on the forward strand.
AAGGTCGTGTACACACATAAGCGGATATTCCGTGCGCTGGCAATCCATAAATAAGTGAAACAAAGAAGGGAAAAAGTTTTATAATAACGATTTTAATGTGGCGGTACCATAGACCGATGAGGTTTAACCGAGGCATGGTTACCGCTACACCTATCTATATTGTTAAAAACTCGGGACTTTACTGGTGTTGCACTGCCTCCGGGCATTGCAGCCAGTATTGTTCCCAACATCTTTGTATTTACAAATGTCCCATATGTGTCTATTCAGACCGAAGAGGACGTAAAACATCATTTTCATTACCAAAAGGATTTGCGCACGGTGTCCGAATTTCCCCTATATGCGTAAATGTTTATCCTTCTTTCCTCCACTTATTTAGTGGTTTCCGTTGCCTGCGGAACTTACGCGTCTATAATAATAATGGGAATTTATATAGCGCTCTTTCTCACATGAGCTCAGTGCGCTTTACATTGATAACAAGAACATTAAAGGCAAACAAATAATTAATCATTAGAAAGTAAAATAAGTACTTAATTGTTACGCCCTCTTGGTTTAATTAAATGATTGTTTATTTAGGTCAACAGGTTGCATAATTATAGGCCTACATCGATACATTGTCAACATAGACGAGCAACAACAAGCATGAAGCTTATAGTGCGCGAGATCTCTGCTAAGACCAATGAGGAATTATGCATTAGCTTAGGACTAGAGGTATATCTGGTCATGTTACAAACCCGTGCAGTAGTCTGTGTCTGTGTGTGTATGCATGTGAGTGAGAGAGAGAGAAAGAGGGAGGCGCATGAAATGTTGGAACGGGAAGGGACCCAAAATATGTAAAAGCTTGGGGTGAATTGGAGGGGGTAGGGTGTGGGGTGAATAAATGAATGCGAGGATAGAAATGGTGGGAAAGAGGGCAGTTCTTAATGTTTTGATAGTCGCTTGTATCGATCCTATGTCCAATTTCTTGCGAAGCATGATTTGTTATTCATTTTTTTCATTAGTTTTGTTTCCATTTTTTAATGCATGCAAATGTGTTTCCTTGCTTGTATTGTGCTTGTACGAGAGACCACACTGTAATTTCACCTAACGTGATAATAAAGTATTTTTGACTTAGCTCGCTATCTAGCTACATGTATATTACATAATTATGACGACCGTTGAAAACAACCATAATCAAATGCAATACGCCCTCTTCCACACTCTTTGCCACCACAGAGTAAATTTTATATTGAACATCCGAGTATTGAAGTACCTCCAGGATCGTCCCATTATAAGTTTATCGCTAAAAACCCTCGTGTACCTGTTCTGAGTGGAGGGACGTTAAACGGATTTTTATCATACGCCCTGGCCCCTTGGGAGACGATGGAAACGACATCTTCATTTTTGGTGGTGTCATTGCAGTCATCAATATCATTATCCTTACTCCGATGTATCTGGGAAAGGCTCGTTAGGCCTACATACACACAACCTATGGCACTCATGTCACGCACAAACAAGCTGTTGAACAGCGAAAAATAATGTGGAATGTATGTCAAAGTGGTCAGTGGCAGTGACCACTGGTCATCTGCCACATGCGCGCACGCATACACACACACACACCGGCGCACTGTAAAGTGAACACACGTAAAACAAAACATTAATTAATTCATCCATTCACACATAACGCGCGTGTGTGTGTGACCCGGTGCGCGCGCGCGTACGTGTGTGTGTGTGTGGACCCGTTTGTGTGTTATGCGAAGATGCATGTTTTTTATGTCTATGAATATGTCACAGCGTGAGGGTGAGGGTGGGTATGCGAGCGCGTCTGAGTATGTTTGATATGTCTGTAATTATGTGGGGCGATTATTAGTTTTTGTAAAGCGCCATGAGTAGTACAACTAGAATGCGCGCTATATAAATATTCTTTATTATTATTATTATAACGCGTGCGCATATAATATGTCCCCTCTCCCTTCCACCCAAACGCACACACAAACATACACACACACACACACACACACACACCACACACACACACACACACCACACACACACACACACACACACACAAACAAGCTTCGTGTGCTTGCGCAAACATGCACATTTAAACATACATGAACACACACATAGCTTACATACATTGATATGTCTTACTTCCTTGATTGAATGAAACTCACAAGCACACACACAAGCGCACACACATACATGCATTCACATATAATACAATCCGCACACTACAACATAAAGAAGTAAACGGACATTTTTACACACAAATACGTAACAACTTCCACACGCGCACACACATACATGCATTTACATATAATACAATCCGCACAATACAATATACAGAAGTAAACAGACATTCCTACACACACACAAATGCGTAACAATTTCCAAACACGCACGCGCACAGACGCACTTGATATTACTATTGAGAGGTAGGATATCCCCCAAAAAAGTGGAGAAGGGGGTGTATTCAAGCAAAGGGACATAACATTTTTACATTAGTTTCTAGTAGCGGTTTTCTCCCTTTATTGACATTTACCTTGTCGCCCAAAACAGTCGAGACTCGAAACGGTCGCAAGGACAACACACACGTACGCGTGAGTGTGCAAGTGTGTATGTGTGGGGGTGGGTGTGAGTGTGTATGCGCGTGCGTGCTTGTATGTGAGAAATATTGACAACTTTTAAAGTCGAGTCATGTCTTTTATAATGACATGGAGGGTGCATAAGAGAGGAGAGAGAGAGAGAGAGAGAGAGAGAGAGAGATTCAAAATAAAGGGACGGATGCAAAGCAACGTCTTTCCATCAGTTTGTGATTTGTGATAGCGGTTTTCTCTTTCACTTACATTTACCATGACGAACACAGTCGAGACAGTCGCAAGGGACCATAGCACACACATACGGTGTGTGTGTGTGGTGAGTGCATTGTGTGTGTGCGCGCAGTGTGTGTGCAAGTGTGTGTGTTTGCATTATGCGTGTGTGTGTGAGAGAGAAGAAACCTGGGAGGGAGAGAGAGAGAGAAAGACTGAACAGTGGAAACAGAGAGAGCTGTTAAGGGCACAGAATCCATAGGATCTTATTTTGTTTTTAAGTTACAGCGATAGTCTCCCTTGACTCTCAGACCAGCACTGTTATTCTGCTGTCGTACGAGCGTGTTTTTGTGTTAGCATATATATCATATGTGTATAACACAAAGTACTGTATTGTGATTGCTCTTTTCTCCTTCTTTTTCCATTTCTTTTCATCCTGCTCCTCCTCTTCTGAGTGTTCTGTCTGCCTCTGCATACTCTCTATCTATCGTCTCTCTCTTCTCTCTCCTCTCTCTCCTCTCTCTCTCCCCTCTCTCTCTCTCTCGCTCCTCTCTCTTCTCTCCTCTCTCTCTCTCTCTCTCTCTCTCTCTCTCTCTCTCTCTCTCTCTCTCTCTCTCGTTCTCTCTCTCTCTTCTCTTCTCTCTCTCTCTCTCACACACACACACACACAGGGGCCAAAGGATTATCCCAATACGGAAAATGTAAAACCTTGTTCCAACGAGAAAAATATATTAGTGTATTGTATGTATAATCTTTTAGAAATATTCTGGCACAGTTTAGAATGGGCGTGTCCCAAACAAACGTACATAGACATCGTTTCTGACTAACGCCAGAGAATGCTGCTTGTCCAGTGTGCAAAAATGTACAGGAACATGAAGTTCATTTCTTGTTCCAATGTCCTTTATATAACCACATAGTAGAGAACAACACCAACTAACTTGCGGATCTAGTGAACATTCTCGGTGAATTCCATTTGTCCGTTTTTGCCTTTTTTTATATACCAAACATTAAGCTGTTAGGGGAAGACGGGGTAAAAAGCGCATGGGCGGGTAAGAAGCCCACCCCAATTTATCTCATGAAATGAAGCAAATTTCAGTCTCATTTTGCCCATGAGACGAGTGTTAATGTTTAGCATTCGTCTCATGGGCAAATTTGACTGAAAATTTTTCTTTATTTCATGAGATAATTGGGGTGGGCTTCTTACCCGCCCATGCGCTTTTTACCCCGTCTTCCCCTATTTTATGAACATTTTGGCCTAATTATCTTTCTTCAATAATTCACTGCAGTCAGGATAATGGCCATTATCCAATAGCACCCCTGTCTATGTACTGCAGTACACTGCGGCATTATTTTGGTCACAGTCGTGGTTCTTTTTTTTTTTATGATGGTGAGATTTGCGTCCAATTGACCGTAGGTCCTTATGGACGTTCTGCATGAAGGCTGGGTAGTCTTCTCGTTGGATGATGATGATGATGGGGGCCGTTGAATGATGAAAGTAGAGTTCGTGACGTGGCATACGTCGTCTTTCGATGACACGGAACACATTGCGCACCCTGGAATCGCGGATAACGCTGTCGGTTGCGGGAACATCTCGGACGGGGATCCGAGTCTGGAACTGTTGCATGATGCTGATGTTAGCATCGTTGAACAAAGTCGTGGTTCATTGCGTTTCCCCGTCTTATAGGGGGGGTCCTATTACATAATGGCCTTTATCATGACTGCGAGTTATTATTCCAAAAAGATAATTAGGAGAAAATGTTCATAAAATACAGCTTAATGTTTGGTAAGAAAGGCAAAAACGGTGTCTTTGTGTCTCTAACAAAAATGCCATCGTAACAATAATTATTATGTTGTTGTTCCCTGGCTTAACGACTCCAGGGATCATCTCAACAGCCGAAGCGCTTGAACACTTAAGTACAAATGCACCAGCTAGGGATGAGAACATTACGTGTGTGACCGTTTTTGATTACCCCGCCATGTGGGCAGCCACACTCCGTCTTCGGGGGATTTTTAGACTGATGATGTTATGCTGGGAGCTTGTCATGGCTTAAGACAATCCCCGCACAACCATTCAGAGCATAACAACAATTTTGATGTAGCCTTGGCGTTCTAGCTTATGTCAAACTGGTCTGACACAGCCTCATGCCAAGGCAAGTAACAATATTATTACCAACTTTTTTTTTATTTTAGGAAAGGCCCAAATCTTCAATATTCATATAAGAAGATTTTTTAAAATTAATTAACTAAACGCCAAATTCGATGATATCACTATGAACAGATTTTGTTATTGTTGTCGCACACTGGCTTAAAAACTCCAGGGATCATCCCCAACAACTGAAGCACTTGAACACTATGGTACAAAATGCACCAGCTAGGGATGAGAACATTACGTGTGTGGACCGTTTTTTGATATACCCCGCCACGTGAGCAACCACACTCCGACTTCGGAGAATGAACAGATTTTAATTAGGCCTACATTGAAAGCGGACACGGCAATATTAACAATAACAATAATTTATTTCATCAATCCTTTCAGGCCACGTTCGGGTTGGTCCATATGGGACAGAGGAAGTGAGCAAATACATTTTACAAAATAATATGAACATTAACCCGCTAGTGCCAGGATCGTTATAATTTCAAGTGCCCCAAATGGCCCTTTGGCCCAGAAGGCGTTAAATCTCTTTCTCTCCTCTCTCTCTTAACCCGCCAAAGTCGCATTTTAGCACCACAGTAATTTAACACCTATGTCACTAAAATGCATCAAATTGAGGTCTATTATCCAAAGACCCTATTGTCTTAGTTTTGGGAAGTAAGAATAGACCTTAGTTTATATATGTCACAGAAGAATCCCCAATACTGCAGATGGATTTTGTTCTCTACCCAGGTAATTTTAATGGAAATGTTGGGCTGAAATATGGATGGCGTTGAAAGTGTTAAACAACGAAAACGGCGAAAACATCGCTAAAAGGCATGAGCCAGTAATTTATGTCCGGTTACTGACTCATTTACTCAAATCAAATTTCGGTAAAACGTACGTTTGTCACGTGTCAGGGTAATCTCTTCAATTCTGCAACGGAATGTATTTCTTTTTATTTGTCTTTCGATCAAATTCACAAACACGCACACACATGCGCACGCGCGCAATAACACACATACTTGTGTAAGCTTAGGCCTACACGAACACCGGCACACACACGCAAACAGACTCTCGCGTGCGCACACACACACAAACACACTTGCACACGCATGCTCTGCTCACACAAGCACACACAATGCATATACACAAACACACACACACACTTGGAACATCACACACACAAACTGAAACGCGCGCGTGCACGCACTCACACACACACAGCACACACATACACACACGCGCGCGCGCGCGCGCATATTAGTATACGCATACACACCGGCGCGCGCGCACGCACGCGCGCACTTACACTCACACCGGCACTGACACACACACGCACGCGGCCGAGCCGCGGGCACACACACACACACGTCACGTGACAATGATACACACTCGCGAACTTTGCGCGTTTGTACACGCTCGCACGCACGCACACACATAAACAAACATGCATGCATGTACGCCTGCATGCACACAAGAAACACACGCCTTATAGGCCTACTTTATGCACACACAGGGGCCGAATCGCCATTTCCCAAATCACGCCATCTCACGTGACACATTATGTTTGTGTTTACGTGAGAGAGAGAGAGAGAGAGAGAGAGAGAGAGAGAGAGAGAGAGAGGTTTGTCTGCTTTCTCCTCCTATATTATAGAAAGCCTGTTTTGTGCATGAAGGCCTACAGGTTCCTGAGGTTTTTAGTACTACGGGTTGTTAGCGACGCCGTGAGCACATCGCCAAAATACCATTATGACGTGACACTTTCTGTATACCCCAACGTTTCTGCATAAAGTCGCCACCTGTCTCTCTCTTTCTTCAAGAAGCCACGAGCACGTTTGGGGCATCGCCATCGGTAAGCAAAATATTGTTACATATTGCATATTAACAGAATAACTTGTCGCGCGTACTAATTGTGATATTATAGCGCATTTGTATACAAAAGAGACTAGGCGAGATTTGCTCAGAATGTCGATTAGTTTTGATGATAAAGTTTATGGGCGTGGCTTTAGTTTATGATTCTGGTGCGTAGACTGGTATGATGGCGTTTTAACCGACCACGTGGCAGTAAGCACACGTGGTTAAGCCCTAGAACTTTTTGTCCGTTCTGCTTCTTCTTCGCAATACGTGGCCACAATCAACACACTGATTATTATGCCACGGAACCGGGGAGGTTCATCCACATATGCCGGAAGAAAGGGCCAGGAGGCCGAAGATTAAAGAAAGAGGAGAGAGGACGGACAAAAGGAAAACGCCTAATGGGAATCGCCTAGCTTGATGCGGGGGGAATCTTGCAGGGGGGGGGGGGGGGGGGGGGCGGGGGGGGGGAGAAGGGGGTGTTGGCTTTGCTTGGTTGTTAGACTGATGACCCCTGAGTGGGGCCACCAGTCGCAGCAGGTGCAGCAGGCGGGTGTCCTTTGAGGAACTTCCAGACTCCGGCTGCGAAGCTCTCTGGAGTTCTGGCCTCCACTGCGGGTGTTGGCAGGTCGTTCCACTCCTTGATTGTTCGTGGAAAAAAGGAGCTTTGACTGTACTGCGTCCGACACTGGGGGATGAGGAGCTGTTGCGGAAAGGCACTGAAATTTGTGTTCTTCTTCTCTTCAGGGCCCACGGTAGGTATTTTGACCATTCTGGCTCCTTTGGAAAAAAACCAAAGACTGAAAAATGGGAGGCCGGTCTGTTCTTTACTGAGGACATGCCTGTGGCGTGCAAATCTGTCGCTCGTGCAAATCTGCAGCTCGCTACCTATGACAGTCTGTATTTGCGGCATTTTGCGACATTGAGCATGAACCACAAATTTTCACCTTTTTCTAGGGTTAGGGATAGGGTTAGGGTTAGAAAACAGTTCAAGTACAGAAAACAGTGAAATTTGTGGTTGTCGCAAATACAGACTCTCATAGGTAGCGAGCTACAGATTTGCACGAGCGACAGATTGCACGAGCACCGAGCGATAAAGATTTGCACGAGCGACAGATTTACACGAGCGACAGATTTGCACGAGCCACATAGATTTGCATGAGCGACAGATTTGCACGCGACAATGCCTGCTTAACTAATATTGAAGGGACAGAGGGGGTAGGGGCGCTTGATGGATTATTGTTGGTTCTGCACCACTGACGCACACTGTTAAAATTGGGGGTTGCGGGGGTGCGCCTTAGTTACACTTGTAGTCCATATAATACAGTAATTCTCGAGTGTGCATAAATTTATGTCTTAACTCTTTCACCGCCAGCCATATTTCAGCCAAAAATGTCCATTAAATTTACCTGGGTAGAGAACAAAATCCGTCTGCAGTATTGGGGATTCTTCTGTGACATAATTATAAAATAAGGTCTACCCTTACTTCCCAAAAAACTAAGACAATATGGCTCTTTGGATAATAGATCCCAATTTGATGCCTTTTAGTGACATAAGGTGTTAAATCACTGTGGTGCTAAAATGAGACTTTTGGCGGCGAAAGGGTTAAAATAATAAAGACCAAGACTAAGCAAAAAACACAAAACGCCCATCATATCATTTTGTGGCAAATTTTCAAGTGAATTGCTGACTTTTCATCAGGCCATATCTATGGTTGTGACTCAAAAATTCAATAATAAATACATACTTTCTTGAGTGCATAAATGTGTTTTCCTCCCGATGTTGCTCTCCCAGCATGTGAAGTGTGATGTGTGTGTCGCTCTGTGTGTGGCGCATCTTTTGTGTATGTGCATGTGTGTGCTTGGACACATCCATGTGTGTGTGTCTGTGTGTGTGCGCACACACATCCATGTGTGTGTGTGTGTGCATGCTGCAGCCTACCTGCTACCATCATGCAAGACAAACTACTGGAAGTTTTTGTTCTTTCCGAGGGCTGTGGCAGAATGAACTGTCTTCCATCTGAGGCAACAACATCAGCCTCGGTGGAGGAATTCAAAGCCCGGATCAAACCCAGGTCTCCCCCTGTCCCAAACCCTCCCCATCCTTCCCTGTTTTCCACCCCCCCTCCCCCAATCACTCGCCACCCCCCCTTTCCTTCCTTGTCCCCTTGTAGCTGACCATCTGGGCAGCCATTCATTTGGATTTGTATATTTACATGGAAGCCCCTTGTTATACAGTGGAACCTCCGTTATAAGATCCAAAATGAGGTCTTATACGGGAGGGGTCTTATAAGGGAGGTCATTCTAATACTTACAAAGAAGGGCAAGGTCTTTTGAGAAGTAGGTCTTATGTGGGAGGGAGTCCTAGTCTTATAACGGGAGGTCTTATAAGGGAGGTTCCACTGTAGTATCATAACCTTCAAAATGTTGAAGGAGGATACTTAAATTGAGGGTGTGTGTGTGTATCACACCGTGTGTGAGTGTGTGTACATGAATGCACATCCTAGTATGTGTGTTTGTGCATGCTTGTTTGGGCATGCACGCCTGCCTGCGTGTTTGCTAGTCTGCTACTTCTAGTTCTAGGAGTCCTTTCATATGGCTGTCCATTTTGTTTTTGTGTGTCACAGTGTCAGTGTCAGTGTCACAGCACTGACCAGAGAACAGTAAGAGAACACCATGGGGGAGAGCAGGGGGGTGAAGGTGGTGATGGTGCCGGGCAATGGAGCCGGGGACGTCACCAAATGCAACTGGTATGGATGGCTACATCGCAAACTGACTGAAAAAGGTGAGCGGATAATAATTGCTCTCTCTCTCTCTCTTCCTCTCTCTCTCTCTGTCTCAGTCTCTGTATCTTTCTCTCTCTGTGGCAATGGTGTCAGTCATCAAATGCAACTGGTATGGATGGCTACACCGCAAACTGACTGAAAAAGGTGAGCGGATAATAATTGCTCTCTCTCTTCCTCTCTCTTCCTCTCTCTCTCTCTCTCTCTCTGTCTCAGTCTCATTCTCTCTCTGTGGCAATGGTGTCAGTCATCAAATGCAACTGGTATTGATGGATACACCACAAACTGACTAAAAAAAGGTGAGCAGATAATAATTTCTCTCTCTCTCTTTCTCTCTCTGTCTCAGTCTCTGTATCTTTCTCTCTCTGTGGCAATGGTGTCAGTCATCAAATGCAACTGGTATGGATGGCTACACCGCAAACTGACTAAAAAAAGGTGAAGGAAACACTGGTTTGCTCTAGAGTACTAAAGGGGGTTGTGTACCCCTCAAAATGACGCAAACAATGACACAAGCATGACGTGATTTCTTTACAATCTCTACAATTTCAAGGGGGGGGGGGGGGGGGGGGGGGACACACGTACCCAACCAACATACAGACCTGTTAGTACTTATCTGATTCTTTGTCTTTCTGTTTGTGTTTCTTCCTGTCTGTCTCTCTCTTAGTCTGACTCTCTGTACCTCTCTCTCTATCTCACAGTGACACACACACTCTCTCACACACACACACACACACACACACACACACATTCTCTCTCTCTCTCACATACATACACACACTTTCTTTCTCTCTTTCTGGAAAATGGAGTCGGGGATATCACCAATTTAATGTTACTCTGTTATGAGTACTGTTAAAAAAAAAAGTGTTTTTGTTGTTTTTTGTTGTTTTTGTTTGGAGCCTATGTAATACTATGTTGATGTGTACTGTTATGGGGTCTTTGGGCTATTGTTTGTAATGTTTGATGCCGCAGGTGTGAATGGTACGTGTATTCATTTTCTTGTGCCCCCAGGGTTTTTTTAAAATAAAGTTGATTTGAATTTTGGTATGGATGGCTACATCACAATCTGAATCCACAAACTGACCGAGAAAGGTAAGGAGATAATGATTTACCTGTCTCTCTCTCTCTCTCTCTCTCTTTCTGTATCTCTATCTGTCTCTCTCTCTCTGTCTCTCTCTCTCTCTGTGGGAAATGGAGCCGGTGATGTTACCAACATTCGAGGGGTAATTACCCAGAATGCAACTAGAATGGACGGCTTGAGACTGAGAGAGTTCTAAGGATTGAGAGACAGTGAGTGAGGGAGAAGACTGGTGTGGTGTTAGAGAGAGAGAGAGAGAGAGAGAGAGATTTTTTTTCAGTGGTATTAGATATAATAAAAAAGAAACTTAGATAAGTGTTGGGGTATCAATATTCACACCAAAAAAATTTTGAATTTAACCCTTTCGCCGCCAGCCATTTTTTAACAAAAAAATACCATTAAACTTAACTGGGTAGAGAGAAAAAAAATTGTCTATAATATTGGGGATTCTTCTGTGACGTATTTAAAGTAAGGCCTATCCTTACCTCCCAAAATTAAGAGAATAGGTGTCTTTGGATAACAGACCCTGATTTGATGCCTTTTTAGTGACATGGGTGTTAAATCAGCGACATTGGTAGTGCAAGGGTTAAAACCCAAAAAGAAAGATTTGTACTCTTATGTTATAATGTTTTTTTTGCATTACATCTTTCTTTTGGGGGTTTCAAAATTTGACTTTGTTTAAATATTTTGTGTGTGTGAATATTTCATATAGTTTCCCCATCAAACCTACGCTTCTCTCCTTTTCAGGCATAACATGTTTGCTGCAAAACTTCCCTGACCCGGTCAAGGCTCGGGAGACCTACTGGCTTCCTTTCATGGAGAAGGATCTGTCATGTGACCAGCACACCGTCATCGTGGGGCACAGCTCTGGGGCGGAGGCCGCCATGAGATACGCAGAAACTCATAAGGTACCAGGGGCTTCTTACCCCGCAGGGTGTCTTACCCCTTGCTCCTCGAGTCTACTAGATAGTAGTCAGGGCTCCCAATCGTCCCGCGCAAGGACTCCTTCACTTACAGTATAGAGGGTCCTAGAGGCGGGATATAGAGGGTCCCAGTGGCATTGCCGCGAATGCTACAAATATTTTTTCTAGTGCATCCCTGCACATTATTTTAGAGGGTCCTGTAGACTTTTAGTGGGTCAGACCCCTAAATGGGGGTCCCTGGGAGCCCTGAGTAGTATTCCTAGAAAACTTGTAGTGGAGGAGTAGAACTGTTTTTGTTATGTGGGGTGGTGTGTGTTTATCTGTGTGTGTGTGAGTCACTGTGTGTGTGTGTGTGTGCGTTTGTTTGTGAGATGTGCTGAAACCCATATGATGATGTTGAAGATGATAATGATAATGGTGGTGGTGATACTGATGATGATGATGATCATGGTAGTAATAATATGGTGATGATGTTCGTGATGATGATGATGATAGTGGTGATGATGATGATTATGATTCTGGTGATGATAATGTTATAATGATGATGGTGTTGGTGACATGAAATTATCATTGATGTCGATGATGATGCTGATGGTTATGATATTACCCAAACATTAGATTTTGTTGTTGATTCTTTAACAGGTAAAAGGAATCGTGCTAGTCTCAGCCTGCGTGACGGATCTGGGCGAAGAAAGCGAGCGAGTGAGCGGGTATTACGACCGGCCGTGGAAATGGGCCGACATGAAATCGAACGTGGAATTTGCGGCCCAATTTGGGTCAACGGACGACCCGTTTATTCCTTGGAAGGAGCAGAAACAAGTGGCGGAGGGACTGGAAACCAAATTGATCAAGTTTGACGACAGAGGCCATTTCATGAACAGCGTTTTTCCGGAACTGTTGGATTATTTGGTGTCAGTGATTTCAAAGTGAAAATGTTATTGTGCGAGTGACTTGGTATGTGTGTGTGTGTTTGTGCGTGTTCGTTCTTTAGTTTTACGTTTGTGCGTGTGTGTGTGGGTGGGGGCATTTCATGAATAGCGTTTTTCTTGAATTGTTGGATTATTTTGGTGTCGGTGATTTCAAAGTGGAAATGTTATTGTGGGAGTGACAGGTGTGTGAGGGGGTGGGAGGGGCATTTCATGAACAGTGTTTTTCCTGAATTGTTGGATTATTTTGGGTGTCTGTGATTTGAAAGTGAAAAATGTTATTGTGGTATTGACTTGGTATGTGTGTGTGTTTGTTTTGTGTGTGTGAGTGGACGGGCATTTCACTATTGTGGGAAGTGACTTTTGTATGTGTGGTGGGTTCATGTGGTGGTGTGTA